>CM060437.1:92176950-92283936 GCA_030545235.1 Helianthus tuberosus
CACATACAACAGCATGAAAATGAGTCAACTTCCTCTGATTCTGAAAATGAAACCATCCGAACAAGAAACCTCAACAACATGTATCAGGAAACAAGGGAACTTACAGAAGCAGAAGTTTTACAGAAGTATAATGAAAGTCAAGTTGTAAACTTTGTTCTTTATGCAAGCACCGACCCTACATCGTATGAAGAAGCTAAGAAAGACTCGAGATGGAGAGAGGCAATGGACAAAGAAATAGAATCAATCTATAAAAACCAGACATAGGAACTGGTGGATCCTCCAAAACATCAAAAACCAATTGGTGTTAAATGGATCTATAAAACAAAGTATGATGAAAAAGGCAATGTCGATAAATATAAGGCCAGACTGGTGGTGAAAGGATACAAACAGAAGTATGGAGTTGACTATCAAGAAGTATTTGCTCCCGTGATTAGATTCGAAACAGTTAGACTAGTGTTAGCACTTGCAGCTCAATATGAGTGGCATCTTCATCAAATGGACGTTAAAACTGCTTTCCTAAATGGAAAATTGGAAGAACAAGTCTACATAGAGCAACCTCAAGGTTATGTTAAAAAGGAGAAGAAAAGAAGGTATGTTATCTTAAGCGAGCTTTATATGGTTTAAAACAAGCTCCTAGGGCTTGGTATAGTCGAATAGATGCATATTTTGTTCAAAACAAATTTAAGAAGTGCATCAATGAACACACACTTTACATCAAAGACACTAATGAAGGAAAAATCATAATATGTCTTTATGTGGATGACTTAATTATAGCAAGTAGCTCGATGAGATTAATTTCAGAATTCAAAACTTCAATGAAAAGGGAATTTGAAATGACAGATATGGGTCGTTTACACTATTTCCTTGGGATGGAAGTATCATATGATAATGGTAATATCACACTCTCACAAAGAAAATACATGAGAAACTTATTAGATAAGTACAAGATGACACTATGTAATACAGTGTCTACTCCAACGGAATATGGTTTAAAATTATCCAAGGATGATCCAGAAGAGTTTGTTAATGAGGGGATGTATCGTAGCCTAGTCGGAAGCTTGATGTATCTTACCAACACTAGACCAGATATCATGTTTGCGGTAAGCAAAATCAGCAGGTTTATGGAATGTCCAAAGAAAAGTCACTGGGAGGCAGCAAAAAGGATATTAAAATACATCAAAGGAACTCAAGATCAAGGAGTTACATATTCTAAAGGAAGAAAAAAACATTTAGTAGGGTTTAGTGATAGTGACTATGCTGGGAATGTAGATGACACTAAAAGTACATCGGGATATATATTTCACCTAGGTTCTGGTCCTATATCTTGGCAATCAAAGAAGCAAAAGGTAGTAGCATTGTCCTCAACTAAGGCTGAATACATGGCCTTGTCTTTGACGGGATGTCAAGCTTTATGGATCAAAGGAATACTAAATGATCTACAAGGTAAAGAAGACTACTCAATTCCAATATTCTGTGATAATAAATCAACCATTTGTCTAGCCAGAGATCCAGTGTATCATGGTAAAAGTAAACACATACGAGTCAAATATCATTTTATCAGAGATTTGATCAAAAAAAGGGAAGTAGAAGTTGTGTACTGTGCAACGAAGGATCAAATAGCGGACATTATGACAAAGGCTCTTCAGCCAAAGGACTTTACACGCCTGAAGCAGCTGCTGCGCATGAACCAGGAATAATCCAACTTACAGGAGGGTGTTAGACGACTATTTATAAGTTAGATTATTTTACTATTATTCGTTATTTTTTAATATACTATCCTAAGTTTTAGATCGCAGTTACAGCCATGTTATTTATGTACATATATATACGTTTGTATCATAATGTTATGATCATCAATTCATTTTATGAACAAAACATCTTCGTTTTTCGAAACCCTAGAAGAGGAGCCCCCCGCTGGTGAGTGACGTGTCCGTGGGGTATGGCGGGGCGTGGCTAGCCCGCGTGGGTTGGCCATGTCACCCCCAAATTAAAAAAAAAAAAAAAAAAAAAAAACCTAAAATTTAAAAATACATACAAAATTTTTTAAAAAAAGCCTAAAATTATTATTAAAATTTCCAAAAAATTACAAAATTCTACAAAAAAAAAGGATTACAAAAAAAAAAAAAGCCTAAAGCGTTAGGTAGATTTCGAAAAGGGCGAGCTTGTCAAACGGCTTCCGCTCCTTGCCCCAGAACTCGATGTTGGCCACCGCCACCCGGTCTTCGTGACTTATAAAAATCTCGATCCGATTAATCCCTATTAATCGCTAGTCAGTACCCCACCGCCCGACTAACGCCTAGCGATTCTTACAACACTGACTCTAACAAGCAATATTAGTAAGATGCCAAATTTTGTGTTTTTTTTGCTTGTAGGTATCGAAATTCTAAGACGTGGTTCATTAACATGAAAATGAGTGTGGGATTAGTACTGATTTCCAAGTTATCATTGGCTGAAAGCATACTTCTATAGGTTTCAGTGTTTGACATAATGGAAATTGTAATATTTGGAAGATAAGCAAGGCATATTATAGAACATGTGAAACGAAGTAATTATGCCACCTGTACTGAAATCGTTCGGTGGTTTAGCTAGTTTTCCGATTGTGGATTGGACTTCTCAATTTGCCACTATTTGGAAATAAAAAATCATTTTCCTTTTAGTGATGCTTACTTGTAGAAGACTCCATTTACAGAACAATGGGACTTTGAAGTAGTAACTGCAATATAGTTTTTTTTTTTTTTTTTTTTTTTTTTTGTTGTTGCAAAGCACTAGCTCACAAACTTCCTATTACATTGGTGTTGTTTATTGCAAAGTCTTTTGTAGTTTTCTACAACGTCTTTTCTTTACTTTCTTTAAAGCCTATTAAAGCAAAGAAAAGGATGTTGTTTTGTAGGGTATCAGGACTTGAGGATAAGTTTAATTTCTTAATTCGAAATGGTTAACCTGATGTTTATGTATATCGATAATTCGTTATTCATTATATAATGTTCTCAAGTTTCTGATAACAATGAGCAGGTGATCACAAAGTTCTGCTTAGAACGTATTGCAAAATACTCCTTCGAGTATGCTTACCTCAACAACCGAAAAACAGTGACAGCTGTACACAAAGCAAATATTATGAAACTGGCAAATGGTGTGTTTCTAGAATCATGCAGATAAATTGCAAGCAAGTATCCCAGCATTAAATACAATGAAATTATCGTAGACAGTTGCTGCATGCAGCTTGTTTCTAAGCCTGAACAATTTGATGTCATGGTCAGTAATTCTTCACCAATCACTCACTAGATTGTGTTTCTCAACTCTTGTGCTATATCTATTTATAATCGAATCGATTTGGGTGTGTGTTTTATTGCAAACGGGTCAAATTAGAAATTTTAAACTGTCAAACGGGCTTCTAATGGTTTTGTTCAAATATTTAGACTATTATCGTCATAATATTGTTTTTTCTAACTTTTATGCTATATCTATCTATCATTAAATCAGTTTGGGCAGTGTGTTTTATTACAAACGGGTCAAATCGAAAGTTTTAAACGGGTCAAACAGGCTAAATGTTGTCCAAAGTATTTTTTAACGCACACAAAAACCCTCTAATTTGGAATGAAGTTCATAATCATATCTGAATTTGTTCTGAATTAGGTTGTCAATTAATTAACCTAATTCGGAATAAACAACACATAAAACCAAATTGTTACATCAGGAAAGTTAATTGAAAAGGCTAAGGGAAACGGGGATTGAAAAAACACTAGTACTATCATCAACAAACAAAGCAAACACCGGTTGGAAAATCGATTAGGGTTTGCATGTTTACCTTAGCATTAGTGATTTGGCTGGAACAGGACATTGTACCTCTGATCTATTGCTTGACTATGAAGAAAGTCATCATCAACTACCATTGTCACCCTTCATCATCATTTGAAACCCTAACGTTCAACCCCAATAGTTAGGTGCAAAATTAAGAATCGAATATACAGGACTTAAGGTTGTTGGTTTTTTTACCTTTTTTTACCGAAAGCATCACTACTGGAACATGTCGAGTACGGGATACCGTTTAACTCCTATCCGTCGTCTGGTTTCATTACTCATAAACACACCATCATCAAGAACCACTACACATCTACCGATAAATTAGATAAAAGAAGAGTACAATAATTAAAAACCTGGGTGTTTATCACCAACTTCCCACACCAAGCTATGACTCCGGGAAGCTCTACTGATCCAAGCTTGTCCTTAACACACAAAGCAACAACACTAACTCATTTTCTGCTAGAAAATAGCTAAGTTCAAGAATAACAATTAATGTGCATCAGCTAGTTAAACAATTGCTTTAACATATCAAGCCCAGACTTACATTCCATCCAATATTTCAATGACACGATCTTTAAAAGCACTATGCAACGTACATGGATCTCCTTTTCTAGATAAAAGGTCTTATGGTTCACTCAAATCATAAACAAAAAAATGAATTTATATATAACTTCCACTCAATAGCTATAAACTACAAACTACAAATACAAAATATATATATATATATATAACAAATAGAGGTCTCTGGAGATAGAGGAATTCCCAGATGATCACAGTAATTCGAACTATCAAATTACCTCAGTAAACGTTTTGGTATTGCTCTGCCATTTTCCTTTCAGAGGAGTAATTAAAAACCCAAATACGAACTCATTATTTACGGAAGCAGTGAATGCCACGACGTCTGCCCTGAAAACATTTGAAAAAAAGCTACTTATAAATGTACAAAACATATAAAGAAATTTAACACCAATTAGGTGATTAAATTCAATACAATTTAACACAAAAAGATGTTAATCACAAGTACCAAAGATTAACGACTTCTACTTCTAAAGTTGCATAAAAGAAATCTGCAAAACACAAGTTTCATCAAAATAAATTGCTAGATAGTCATTTATCTAGTAAAGCATGTGAAATATAAGTTATTTTGGTTGATGCATTTTATCGAGCAATTGGTATGCATCTTCAAACGTTTCACTTTTACAGACTTAAAAGAGAGGCTGATTGGAACGTGACATCGATTATTGTAGTCGAAATAATCTAGGAGAACCGATTGCTGGTGTTGGTGCAAATGTCGGTCGACTTCGTCTTGTATCGAGTCTTGTACTAGTTTAGAAAGATCAGGGCACAAAATTCAAGTAAATAGGTATACAGGTGATTTCGCACGAAATGACTTAATCATTTCGTACGAAATAGGACATGTGTTTTCGCACGAAATGACTATTGGTCATTCCGTACGAAATGTTGTTTCGTATGAAATGATTTCGTGCGAAATAGCTTGTCTATATGTAGGTGCCTTGATGATTTCATTTGATACAATTCAATTCCGGTAGCGAAGCTCTGCCGAAGTGTCTCCAGCTTTGTAAATCGACTTGATATCAATACAGAGACAGTTTAAAGTGATTTTCTATTTAATTCAGCTGAAACGACTTCGATACGTTTGTTTCTGCCACTCGTATTGAATAGAACTCTTCTGAACGACTCATTTCGGTCGTGAAAACGATCCTACAAGTGGTATCAGAGCTCAGGAGGAGGAGTTCTTACCATTTCAGCTGCAAAATCTGTTTTCTACACCTTCTTTTCAAAATTTAACAAATTTTTACGGTTAAAATGGCTTGATTTTCAATTATAATGTGCGAAACAGTGTTTTAACAAACCCTAGAAAGAATCAGATCTTAATTCGGCTTAAAACTGGTTCAATTTTTACAAAAATTGTCCGAAACTTTCATTTCGCACGAAAGCTGATATCATTTCGTTTGAACATTGCTTTGATTTCGCACGAAACAGCCATTTCGCTTGAAAACAGTTCATCAGATCGTCATCTCGTACGGAATCACCCATTCCGTTTGAAAATTGTCTCAATTCATACGAAATCAGTTATTTCGTTTCAAAGTTCATTCCGCGTGAAAAGTTCATTTCGTGTGAACTTCATTTCGTTTGAAAAAGGTTATTTTGCGTGAAAGCTTATTTTGTTTGGAGTTTCATTTCGTTTGAAAGGTGATTTGTTGAAAACCGAATCATGGAAAACGAGTTTTATAATGCCTTTGCTAGTCCGATGACTATTACTCAGAGTACGTTGCTAGAAAATGAAACGGGGACAACACAAAAACCGCCTAAGCTCATGAGTATCGAAGAATACAGTGGATGGGTCGAACGTTTTGCAAACTGGGTTCAAGCATATCATTTAGACGCTTGGGAACATACTGAATTTCAATATAGTAGACCAGTTGGGGACAATGGAGTGAAAATTGAAATTAGAAATTTGAGTGTTGAGGAGAAAAAGAAATACAAAGATGAAAAAATGATGGTGAGTCTTTTACAGCAAGCTATTAAAGAAGACATCTTGATTTTACTTCAACACAACGGAATTGCACATTCGATATGGGAAGAATTAGAATCAAAGTTTCTTGGAAGTGATGAGATGATCAAGAACAATAAGTCGCTTATGAAGAAAGAATTTGATTTATTCCGAGGATTAAGAACTGAAAACACCAAGCAGATAATTGAAAGATATTGCAATTTATTGAAGAATTTGAAAAGATTAAACATCCAAAAGGATACAGATGAATTGATTGAAAAGTTGGTTGATGCGTTGCCATATGATGTTTGGGGCACGTATCTTATGATGTTGAAAAATAAACCGGATTTTAACAAGATGACGTTGAGTGAGTTTATTAAACAGCTTGAAGCTCAAGAGATGGAACAACGAAAGATAGTGAGAATGAAGAATTATGATGGAGAACAAGACATTGGTTTGTATTACAAAGGTGGAGTTAGTGATAAAACCAATTTTTCACCAAAGGTTGAAACTGCTTTCAATGCAAAAAGTTTTTTCTGAAAGTTCATCCCAAAGTTCAAGTAGCAAAAAGGGATTCTCGTCATATCCATCATTTGATCCAAATATTTCGGCAACCAAGAGTGGGAAAGTTCTTCAGTGCAACATTGCTTTAAATCTTGAAAATGATCAAAATTACTCGGAAGAAGTTGCTAAAAGTCATATGTCTTTGCTGGTGACTGTGTTAGAGTCATATGGGAGTTTAGTTGCAGGAAGGATCGGAAATCCAATGCTGACAAAAGAGGATTACGATCAGGTTGATGCTGAGGAGATGGAGTTGATGGATATAAAGTGGTGTTTGGCGAGCGTGTTGAGAAGAGCTGAAAAGTTTAAACAAATTACGGGAAGAGATGATTTCCGAGATGCAAATGTTTCTACTTTAGGATTTGATAAATCTAAAGTTACTTGTTTTCGTTGCAGGGAAAAAGGCCATTTTAAGCGAGAGTGCACAAATCGTGAAGCAAGTGGAGCTCAAAATCCTTTCGGAAACAATGACTACTATCGAAAAGCGACTTATCATCAAGTTGCTCAACAACAACCACAAACTGCACATGCTCAGAAAGTTATTGAAGATTCAAAGAAAGCTTGTCTTGTTAATCAAGATAATGGAAGTTCATCAACAGAAGATAGTTGGGATAAATATATTTCAACCGAAAGTAAAGCATGTGTGATGAACAAAATGATAGATCAAGATGATGAAAGGCTTCCAGAGGGTTTCAGTTGGAAAAATTTCAGTTGGGATGGTTATGATCCTAACAAAACTTCTGGTTATAAAGTTTTTGTTGCTCAAATTGTTAAAGATAATGGTGAAAAATACACTACTGATGATTATTGGGCAGAAAGAATAAGAAAGCGTTTAAACTCTGGAGCAAAGAAAGAGGAGAAAGTTAAAGAAGAGGTTCGTGTGATAAAGAAGCAAGATAAAGAAATTCCAGAGTTTGAGATAAAAAAGGAAGCTGTTGCAGAAAAAGTGTCTGAGAATTGTGAAAACTGTGAGACAATGAAGAAGCAAAACAGTGAATTGATTCACAACATGAATAGGCTGAAAGAATCATATGATGTCTTAAACAAAACAATAAATCAATACAACCAGTCAAGCAGTGAACAAGCTACAGCCATGAAGACACTCAATGGAGCATACACGATGAAGCAAGAAATGATCAATTATTACATTGGGTTGATTGCTGAGCTTGAACAGAAGTTGGAAACTCAGAAAAGTGAAACTGAGAGAGTAAAAAAATTGTTGAAAAGTTACTCTTGTTCTTCTTATGTGATTGATAAAATTTATCCTATTGTAGCAGGTATGAAGACATTTGAAGATGAATCGTCTGAAGAGAAGAAGTCTGAAACAAAAGAAGAAACTGAAGAGAAAAATTCTGGTAAGAAACATAGTGTCAGCTACAACAAGTGTCCACCCCCGCTTGAAAATGGATATTCTTCACGAAATCCAAATTCAGAAAGAGTCAAAAAGGCAACCAACTTACAGTGGGAATCTGAGTCTTCAGATAACTTGCCAGAAAACATTGATGTCATTTTCACATCGTCTGACACTGATCATGAGTCCGAGTTAATAAAGAAAGTGGTCGATCAGGTGTTGGATAAAGATGAAACGGAGGAGTCAAAATCAGAGTCAAAGTCCGAGTCCGACACGTCAAGTTCAAAAATCAAACAGGGCAAAAGTGTAACCTTCTTGGTTTTCACACATGTTTTGTTTTGACTTGCATTGTAACAAATACCGTATTTGGAATGAAACTTATTTGAACATACTTGATTTGTGCTTATACATGCTTATACCAATACAAACACGTGAAACAATTGCAAATTTGTTGAGTTTTATGCTATTAAACAAGGTTACATAAACTATAAGGGCCTATTATGACATTTTGTGAAACTACTAGTTGAGGGACCTATTTGTCATTTTTGAAACTATACAAATACAAGGGTTAAAAGTGCAATTCCTTTAAACTACAAGTTTAGGGTCCTTTTGGTCATTATTGAAACTCATTTATAAAAAAAAAATATATATATGGTTTATTTTGTTTTAAAAGTACAAGATTCATTTGGTCATTCTTGAAACTTAAACTTTAGGGATTTATTCTGCCATTTACAAACTTATTTTAACTATAAATCCTAACCAAGTTAAATATTGTATAGAAATTCTTTCTTTGAGAACTAACCCAGTTAGTATATCTAACTGGATAAACCAGGGACCATTTGTGACATTTTCCGAAACTTCAGGGACCACAGTTGCATATTTTCAAAACTTCAGGGTCTGTTTTGAATATTTTTCGAAAGTTCAGGGGCTGTTTTTGAATATATACACAACACGCAGGTAACGGGATTTCGAACAAAAACCCACCAAAACCGATTTTTATTCATTCTTTTGACCTGTAAAGCTTACCCACATGATCCCCAACCCATCCCAACTCGTTCCAATCATTCAAACGACACATTATGGTGCCAAAACACTCAAAAGAAAAAGAATTATTATAAAATAAAAAGTAGATCTAATCCACTAATTTGTGTCGAATCTGAGATCCAAACTTCGTGTATTTAAGTTCCCTACATTCCTAGCAACATTCCACACCATTTACAAACACTTAAACACCCGAAATCGTCGAATTAAAACCTGCAACTCGCCGGAATAGTCACTTTTTCGCCGGAACCTTTGTCAACCGTCTCTTTCGTCAATACCGGTTAGTTTTTCTTGTGTTAATTAGTTAGGTTATGCCTATAGATCGTTTCCTATGATTTAATTTAGAGATAACATAGGTTTGCCAGTAGAAATCACGAGTTTGACTTTTAGTGTGACCAGGTCTTCTGACTTTGACTTCTCCTTGGAGAAGATGGCCAGGTCATGTTTGGTTATAAGTTTAGCAGTCCTAAAGCAAACACAAACAGAAGCTTAGCCCAGTGGTTAAGACTCTGTTTGGTTACAACATAGACCCAAGTTCGAATCTTGGAGTGTGCAAATGTTTTTCATCTTTTATTTTTTAGTTTTTATCACTTTCAATAATTTTTATATTATTATTACATTTTATAAAAATATAAAATCTGTCAATTTATTTATAAAACTATTTATTTTAATTAAAAACAGTTTATTTCTTAATTAATTCATAATAAATCATTTTTAAGGATTAAAAATCCGAAATTTTTATATTAATCATTTCAAATGTTAAACTTTACGAAAATAATATTTTTACTGATATTTTATATAATTTTGGTATTTATATAAATAAATCAGTTTTATTACTTTTAAAAATAGTTTAAATAAAATTATATAACTATATAATTACATCCAAAATTATTTTTGTGACAAAATAGACATAATACTGAGTTTATATAAATTTAGAATCTGAATTTTTATTATATTTAATTATTTAGATAATTAAACTTATATAAACTTATTTATTGTTAATTTAAGCAAATTAATTCATTTTAATTATTCAAAATGAATCAAAAACCATAATAATTATTTTAATCAGTAATATTTCAAATTCAATAATTAAAAATATTATTTTTAATTATTCTGATTTAAATTAATTATTTTGATGATTAGTTATATAATTATCATATTATTTTTTTAAACTATATAATTATCATTTACCAAATAATTATATATTTTTGTACTGCTAAATCCAATTATAAAGTTATAAATTAATTATATCATTTATGCAATATTTTGGTATAATTATTTATGTTAAACTAATTATACAAATTGAATATAATTGATTTATTATTTTAAATGTTTGTAGTAACTCAATTATGTATTTATATAATTTAATTATTTATGTTAAAGAAATATTTTTCATAGATAATTCCATATTCATTTTCCGAGTTCTCTATTAGGTTATCCAAACCTTATAGTTACCATTTAGACAAACCATACCGAAACCTATAGATTTAGGATTTCCTTTTATACAATTAAACATTTTTATTAATACAAACTTTATATTGATGCATGTTCAAACGATTAGAGTGACGTTGGATCTTATTTCCACAAACTCTTACATTAAACTTACTTGTTGGACTTACCGCACTCAAGGTGAGTTCATAGTCCCTTTTTACATTATTTTTTGGATGAAACATATGATACGATGTGATTCAAACTTATTTGCTATTTGTGGATATTTCGATTGTCTTTGCAATTGTTTGATACTTGTTGTTGTTGCTTTAATGCTTTACGGTCATCAACTTGCATAAGCCCATCGGTTATATTATAGCGCTATAGGTGTGACGGCCCATCCAGACTTCTACTTCTACATAAACTTATTGTTGTTGCTTATCCTTTGTTGCTTATCCTTTTTGTTGCTTTTGGAAGCTAGATGATAAATCTGATTAACGTCATAGGTTTGAACGTACCACCAAGTAACTACTTGTATTAATCTTCTTGCTTAAAGATATATCATATGCCACTATGTTAAACTTTTCTTATCATTTTTGCTTAACAAAACCTATGAATTCACTCAACCGTTTGTTGATCCTTTATTTTCTAACATATGTTTCAGGTGACAATGTTTGATGCTATGATTTGCAAGAATATTTCATATAGGATTGATCAAGACTTATGCCTTAGATTAAATCCGAATCTATTGTATTTGTGAAACAATTTGTTATTTTGTTTATGTACTGTTGTCTACTCAGATGTGAATGCAATCTCATTAATTGAACCTAAACTATATTTCAACTTAATTTAACAATCATGTGCTCAAATGCATTCTATCAAGTTTCGTGACACCTTTGGCTTTTCCGCCTCTGGCCGGGGTGTTGGGATTGAACCCTACCAGAGGAACAGATAATGTAAAGCCAAAACCAGGTCACAACAGTGGATTCACAATAAGCAGACGTTTACATTAAGCTTTCCCCTTGAAAGTGATTTATAACAACTGATGGTATTTATCCGCTGTTCAGATACAACTACTGCTGCCCTTTCAACTGCTGATCAAAACCCTGAAGTATCCAACACTGCTGGTTCTATCTACTGATGATAAAGCACTGCCAAGTCAAGGACTGATCAACCTTGAGTAAAGCACTGACATAAAGGGAGAGCAGCTGTTTAGTGAATTATTTGTTTTAGGTATAGTCAGTGGTTAGGTTAGCAGTGTTTGTGTAAGGACAGTAGATACAGGTTGTTAGACTGTTAGACGTCGCTTTCATGGTGACGTCAGCTGAGATACCTCAGTGGTTTGGTTTGCCTATAAATGTAACAGTACCCTGTACTGTTACATTTGATTGACTGAGCGGGTTCTTTTCCTCATGTCTAATCCTTTCATCTTGTGTGCAACCAACCTTGGGGCATCAGGCTGAGGGGGAGTTTAGTTTGTAAGCATGTCTGTAATCTTTTGCTTTGATTTGAAATCTTTTGACTCTATGAGAAGCAAATGCTATCAAACTATTTTCTCCATTGATTGTGTTTACAAAGTTTGTATATATTTCCGCTGCACTTTACAAGTTTTCATATTCACTAATTGTTAAAAACATACAAACAAACATAATCGTGAAAGCCTCAGATCCTAACAATTGGTATCAGAGCTTGGACAGTCAATTTCGCTTTAACAGTCAAATTGACATAACAGTTCGACTGAAAATTCATTGATACTAAGGTTGGTTGTATTTAGTTGAAAAACAGTGTGACACATGTGTCACTCCAACCATCAAACAAATGCCAAACCAATGAAATATTGTATTTCATACTTGGGATTTGTAAAAATATGTGTATCGTTTACACATATCAACTCTTGTTCGATTTCGAGCTCTAAATCGCTTTCTTGAAGGTTATACGCGCACTGATGCGTAAATATAACCAGTTTAATGCAACAAACACTCCAGAATAGTGACATAGACTTAACATACCTTAAATAACCTCTACATAACTTAGAAATAAGTTTTGGAAGGTTTGGTATGCCGAAATCAAGTTTAATCGCTTACAGGGACTAAAGTTGACAAACTGCGAAAGTATGCCAATTTGAACTGTAACAGACATTTCGGAACATGACCATAAGTTAAACATACCATAAATATCCTTTACATAGCTTAGAAATAGGCTTTGAGGTGTTCGGTATGCTAAAATAAACTTTTGTGTCATTCAGGGACTAAAAGTGTCAAAAAGTGCACAAGTTTGCACTTTTGCGCATAACTCAAGTTCTGAATACATCCGGACATCCAAAAATTTATGTAAGCATGACTATATTATGCTTTAGTGTTTGGCTTGCCAAAAATCCATTCGTCACGTCATTTGGATCGTTTTTCGTGCTTATGCGCATTCCGTCGTAATTAAGCGAACATCGCGTTCGTACGACCAAACGAACCAACATCCGACATATTTTTGAGCATGTTTCATGTCCACAATGTTTAGGCATCATTTTAGGGCCTTAAAGTTGGCTTTACGGGCCTTAGAAGTGCCGGAAATGGGCTTAAACACGTGCAGGGACTGAAACTGTCATTTCTGAAACTTTTTCTGATCTGTGACTACTAGGAGGCCCGCCTCAGGATCTTAACATCCTCACGCGGCCCGCGTCAGTCCTTCTGACCAGATTAACTGCATTTAACAGCAGTTTGCAGCTGGTTGATCCACCACCACACATTCTAAAATGCTTAGTCAGCTGATAAGGATCAATTTGAGCTACCATAAGGTCCCGACACTTGTACGGGTGGGATTAAGGCACGTTTTCCATGAAACGATTCTAACGGTTCGGGTATTCCTATAAATACCCATTCACCCCAACCTCATTTCTCACAAGAATCTGGATTTGAGAGCTCTAAGTTGAAACCATTGTTTCATACCTGAGTTCTTGGATCGAGATTAGCATTCGGGGACCCTTCGTGCCGTTTGATATTCCGAGATCTCTAGCATTGCTTGGTGGTTATCTTAGGACTTCTGAGAAATCTCAAGTGAGTACATAGACCCCTCTTTTACTGTTTTCCAAACGTTTTGGGGTGGAACACATGTGCCTACTTGTTACTTTCATGCTTTCCTGTTTTCACATCATATACCTGCTATGTTCGTTAGTACATTATAGTACATGATTTTATTACATCTTATGCTAGGTATGCCCATTGTGTGCATTACTTAGTACATCGTTTTACATTACATTACATGCTACGTATGTCTATTGTTGTATACGTAGTACAGGTCATATGCTACGTATGTCTATTGTTGCATACTTAGTACAGGTCACATGCTACGTATGTCTATTGTTGTATACGTAGTACAGGTCACATGCTACGTATGTCTATTGTTGTATACGTAGTACAGGTCACATGCTACGTATGTCTATTGTTGTATACGTAGTACAGGTCACATGCTACGTATGTCTATTGTTGCATACTTAGTACAGGTCACATGCTACGTATGTCTATTGTCGCGTACTTAGTACATTTGTCATTCATCACAGGCTTACATTTTGGATACATATTACATGATTTACATTAGACGTGAACATTTTACATCTTGATGGTTTGGTTTGATTAAGTGATTTAAGTAACGAGGCATGTGTAATATGATACAAGCATGGTGGATACGCCGCTGGTACTTCCTATATATAAGTGTTTGTATGGTATTACATATCGTAGCGTTATTTGAATCATTTCAGTTTAAGACATAGAACATTTTATACAAATAACATACTTTTCACAAGACATTGAGTTATAAACAACTTATCTTATACAAACACATTTTTACATGGTTATTCATTTAACCATACACTATTCACTTATTTATACATATCATCTGATCTTATCGTTTTTCAAATGATTTACAAGACAAAGCAAATTACAAGGTTCATGACTAAACATTTTCTCAAACATAAGTCATGAAACCTATTTTCACAAAACCTATGTATCTCACAGGCATTTTTATGCTGACGTACCTATTTTCACATGTGTTTTTCAGGAGCTGTTGCATAAGATGATCAAGATACACATAGGCAGACTTGGGCTTTAGTGACAATAAAAGATGCAAGACTAGTTAATTATGTTGTATTTCCTTGTTTGTTAAGACATTGTAACACCTTTAATCAATAAAACGAAACTTCAATTGCCATGGATTTGAAACAATTAATTCTGTTACAACACTCCCCGACATTTCCGCCACGTTTTGTATGTTCTACGTGGTCGGGGTGTGACAAACAGAGTATCGAGTAAATCATGTTCAAAATGGTTATTCAAAAACTCTGTAAATCAACCAAGATGCATATGACACACAAAATTAATACAACAAGTGATTTCATGCACAAAACACTCATGGTTTCTAGATCTGAAAACATATCTGTTAAACTGTGAGATCGTTTCATATTCTTAAAATTGATTTCAACTGTTGTTTTGATATTTGTGATGTTTTTATTAAAATGATAAAGTATGAACCTCAGATTAACAAAAACCTATGTTCATAAAACATTAGTGTTTTTGTTAACTTAAAAGGAGGGAAATTATCACTTTAGTCATTCATATCTTATGTGTTGAAAACAGGTTGAGTTCCTCAAAAGGACAAAAACAACTATGTTAAAATACACTAAGTAATTTCACAAAAACTCAGAAGTGTGTCTATCTCAAAACTTTTGAAGACAAAAGAAAAGAGTATAAACATAAAACACTTATGAGTCAAAGTTTAGGGTAATAATGGTCATTAAGCAACTGTGTGCATTCATCTGTTCAGGAAAAGGTCTTGATTCCAGTGAATGAATTCCAAAGAGGACTAGACAAATGTTCAAAAATTTATCCATGTGTTCTCATGATTGCAATCAACTGACAAAGAAAATGGTATCAAACAGTGGTCAAAATGTATTCAGAATGTTCCACAAACTGTTGTCAAACCACTGACCATTTTTAAATAACTTGTGAATGATGTGATTATATACTCTATTGAAATTATACCAGATCCTTTTTGATACTATTCTCAGAGAATCCTTTAACCATTTTTTGTTGCATTCAAAGGATTTTCTCGAATAACCAGGATATATTATTCATATTTTTTTTGAATAATATATTTGGAACTCTTGCTTGTTTTTGTTGGCAATAGTTTCAGCTCCTGTCAGGATGTAATACCTTATTTTTGGTGGTATTATTGTCCTCATAAATGGGTCAATAGGAAATGGTACATTTGCCAAGATCATGTCATACTCAGTTTTGCCCCAAAATTTTTAATCAAAGGTTGATTGCAAACTGTGCTTGAATTACTAGGGTACTCATGTTTTAATTGAATATTAAACGAAAATGAGTTGCCTTAGCAAAAAGTTTTCATCATCTGGGGTACCAAACCACTGTCTTTTAAAATTGACATGTGGCAAAACCTTGAATGAAAATTTTCAAAAACTGCTGCTGAAACACCTGTCCTTCAGATCTGTACCATTTACCCTAACCACTGTTTTGTTCCAACGTCTAATCTCTAAACACTGTCCACTGCTGAAAGTTAACCACTGATCCCTCATTTTCTTGAAAAGCACTGATGTTCAAAATCAGTGTCTTATCCACTGATATGCTATTCTCTGATAGTAAAAATCATCCACTGCCCAAAATTTTTACCGTTGTAACCACTGATGCTTGATACGTCAGTGGCCCTTAAAACAACTGTTCTCCATACTTCATCCATTTCATCAGTGTTTGACACGTGGTCAGTTTTTAGCCCTCAGATCGTAATAACCGCTGCCACATCAACGATCATTTTTTTTCTTAAATAAAACCCTGCCCTAAACCCCAAACAGGGTTTTACACTGTCGAATTGATTTCCAAAATTCTCTTTTCATAGCAGTTTCCAACCCTTCTTCTCAAAAACTTCAAAATCATTCTTCTTTTTTATCTGCAAAAATGACGAAATCAAAGTCAAAATCAAAATCTAAACCAAAATCACCATCACCTTCCAAAGAGGTCGCTCAAACGGCCGAAGAACCCATCGAGATACCATACAAACAATCTCACAACTATTTGGGTTTACTCACAAAACCCACAAACAACCATACCTTCGATTCCATTCTCGACACCATATCTACAAACCCAGAGAGAGTTCTGGAAAAATGCTACGCTTGAAAAACAAGATGATAAAGTAGTAGCCATTAACTCCTCGATACAGGGTACGGCGATTCAAATCACTCCACAATCACTATCAGAAATATTCAAACTCGATGATCAGAAAGGTAAAGCTTCCTTTGAAAAAAACGAGTTAAAAGTTGATTTTCTGAAAAGGGGCTATGCAGAATAGTCAAAGGTAGATACCCTACAAAAGGGTTATTTTCCATCTGCACCCAGATTTTTATTTCACACACTTCTGATGTGTGCTTCGAATAAAACAACATCTTTTAACGAAATACCATTGAAAATTCAATGCCTGGGTTACGCTATTTTGAATAATAAGGACTACAACTACTCCCAGGAGATTTTCAATGACATGGTGAAAAACGTTGAAAGTAAAGCATTTTTGTTGTTTCCAAGATTTTTGAGTTATTATTTTTTACAAAAATTTGATAAGAAAAATGAAAATTTGCTTAAACAAGGTGTCTATTTTCAAATAAAAAGCTTGACACCTGAAACATTCACTAGAATGTTGGCACCAATAAAAACAAAAGCAGGGGAACCTGAGCAGATTTTAGCGGTTACAACTGCTCCTCAGGTATCAGCTGCTGAGCCCACTGCTCTAGGTGATCATAGCAGCACAACCACTGCTTTGAAACCCACACCTGACATAACCAAAAAGACCAAAAGAAAAACATCCAGAAAACCCACCAAACCCAAAACAAAGGCAACTCTGGAAGATGAGATCCCAGAGCAACTGCCTGTGACAACACAAAAGTCACCACAAACCACTGCTACTACTTCCTCACAGCAGTTGGAAGAAAGATCTCAACCCATGCCTAAAACTCCTCATGCATCCTCACAAAAGGATCAGGTTGTAAGCACAGGGATACCACAATATGAAGCTCTGAATCCACTCGGATCCATCTTCCTCAGTCCTGATCCCAAGGACATGTCTCTTTCAACTCCCATCCCCTCACCAATAATAATGCCACAATCCATGCTACCTTTGTTGCATGCAGCTGCTATAGCTCAGACACAAACCAGTTCCTCTCTATCACCTGTCACTGAGAGTATACCCCCACAGGTGACTGGGTCTAATGCTACTACTTCTGCTATCCCAGCAACAATTGAGGAGGTTACACCCCCTGAGTTACAAGTAACTCTCGGTGGTAGTTCAAGTGGAGCAGCAACTACAACTGGTGGATCAACAGATCCTCAGTTGGACAGTTGTTTCATAAGTAAGACTCCCTTGAAGGAAATTTCTTCCATGGCAACTTCGGTAACCACCAGTGAGTTGTATCTAACCACTGGTACCATCAAAGGTTTATCGAGTGCTGAAGAAAGAAGTCCCCAGTACCAAGAACAAGGGGCATCAATGGGTGATTTTTGGGACTCTGTCCCTAAGACACACATTGATATAACCACTGCTGGTGGGGATTCAGATGATCCCAGTAAAATGGGTGATGATTCAAGATATCAGGAATTGACGGGCAGAGTTGAAAAACTTGAAAAATCAGTTTCTGAAATAAAGGAGATGGTGCAAGAGATTTTAAAAGCTCAGAAAGCGCAATCCACTGCTGTTCCACCTCAAGCACCTGCTCCACAACAAGCACTTGCTGCAAATGAGCTCTGGAATCTTTTTCAACCTATGCTTGAAAGACAAAAACAAGTGGCTGATCAGCAGCATGAAATGCGTATACAAATGTTGACCAATATGGTGGAATCAAGGTTCAAGGATACTCAAGCAGATATCAAGGCTATTAAGGCCAGCATTCAAACTACCACTGGCAAAGCTCCTTCAACTTTGCTGTTCTTTGATGACCCCCTTGCAGATAATGCCAAAAAGGGGGAGATAATGAAGCAAATGAAGAAGAAGGGAATAGAACATGGCCTGTGTGTTGAACCTGAGCAAGCAAAGCAAATATCTAAACCACCTCCCACAAAATATCATACAGCTGATACAGCAGTAGTTACAAAAACTGCTGTTAGTAGTCAAACAGCTGCCATTTCATCAACATACACACTTTCAACACACACCATTACAACCACTGTTCCACCACCATCATCATCTACAATCATATCACCACCACTGCCTCCTGCCATAAAGCAAAAGACAGCAGATGTTACAACATCTGCTGTAATGACAACAGTGATTGAAACACCAGTTGTTTCAACCACTGTCAGTCAATCACAATCACAAACCACTGCTATACAATCTCAAACCATTGATTCATCCAAAACATCATCTGTCCCTTCTTCATTAAAAAGGAGAAGGAATCTCATATCAGATGATGACTCACCACCACCATCACCACCATCAAAAACTACCTCACCACTTCCATCCCCTGCTCAAAAGCAGAAGACAACTGCTGACATATCAGCAGTTGTAATGACAACAGATGTTGAGACACCAGTTGTTTCAACAGCTGTTAGTCAGTCATCCACCACTGCTCTCACCTTTCCTACATCACAACCAAAGCTCTTCAACAGAAAAAGAAAGCCAATCCCTGCCGATGAAGGTAAACATGATCCTAATGCTGCACAACATCCACTGGAACTTGAAGCTATCAAAAATGAGATGAGGCAATTCTATACAGAAGAAGAATCTTCAAAAAGAAAATTCTCCTCACTCATAGGCTACATGCCACCAGATGATATGGATGACTATCTCAAACTCAAGGCAAGGCAAGCTAAACTAAGAGCTAAAGTTGAGAGTGAACGTGAACGTTTAAGCGAAGATGGCATTGCTAAAAGACTGGAGTTCTACTTCACAAAAGTAAAGCAGATAGAAGAATTTGCACAAGACCTAAACAAAGAAAAGGCTGAACAAAGGAAAAAGTTAAGAAAACAATATCTAGCCTACATCATGAAAGAAAAATTCTATCCTGCTGAAGAACAACAGTTCGAAGAATGGCCAATAGTCGCTCTAAAGCATGAAGCAGAAAGGATTGAGAAAATCAAGAATGATCCTATAAAGAAGAAGAATGCTCCAAACTGGAGCAAATACAAAAAGCTCATTGCTGACCTAACTGCTGAGTATAAGAGAAAGAAAAAGGAGCTGGTGGATGCAAAAATAGATACTGCTGAAGCCATATCAAAATGGTCAAAATAGCAGACTGATGAAGCTTATGAAAGGGTAAAGAAAAGAAAGATAACTGTTTCAAGCACCTCAAAGAAGCAAGAACAAAGAATGAAGCTTGAACAGCAGATAGAAAACCTCAAAACACTGTTCCGGTCTACCTTTGTAACAAACCAAGAAGAAAGAGAACAGTTGACCAGTGAAGAGGTTAAAGAAAAGGAAGCTGAGTACTTCACAGAAGCCATCAAGAAAATGGGTCTAAAAGAAGAGAGCTCAGAAAAGCTTCAAAACCTTTTGAAGGTGTTAACCAAACCTGCATCACCAAACACTTCAACAGACATGACAGACATTGAAAGACAGGAGCTGATTGAAAGAGACACTGCAGAAGATATAGATGAAGCAAATGATGTCATAGAAATGGCTTTCAAAAGAATGTCTGAAAGTTTGCAAGTCTTCTCAAGGCCAATATCTCAAAGCTCATCCTCAAATAAATCTCTCCCAAGAAATCCATTGGGTTTAAAAGTACTAAAGT
This sequence comes from Helianthus tuberosus, assembly GCA_030545235.1. Taxonomy (NCBI): domain Eukaryota; kingdom Viridiplantae; phylum Streptophyta; class Magnoliopsida; order Asterales; family Asteraceae; genus Helianthus; species Helianthus tuberosus. The sequence continues at coordinate 92,197,420 of CM060437.1, forward strand.
GGCTCTCTGATCAAAAGACCCACGTATTGACTCTGGTCAGATCCAATGGAGAGGTGAAGTATATATCAAGGAAAGAAGCACTAGGCCTTAGTGTTCAAGATTTGCAGGATCTCCTTGAACTTACACTGTGCAGGGATGAAGATGATATAAGTTCCAGAGACTTTGAAGAAGAATTTAAAAGAAAAGCAATGGAACTTTTGATGAGTAATAAAGATCCAGAATAATGACAGGTTTTGGCATTATCTGTTCCAGGGGGAGATTGTTGGGATTGAACCCTACCAGAGGAACAGATAATGTAAAGCCAAAACCAGGTCACAACAGTGGATTCACAATAAGCAGACGTTTACATTAAGCTTTCCCCTTGAAAGTGATTTATAACAACTGATGGTATTTATCCGCTGTTCAGATACAACTACTGCTGCCCTTTCAACTGCTGATCAAAACCCTGAAGTATCCAACACTGCTGGTTCTATCTACTGATGATAAAGCACTGCCAAGTCAAGGACTGATCAACCTTGAGTAAAGCACTGATATAAAGGGAGAGCAGCTGTTTAGTGAATTATTTGTTTTAGGTATAGTCAGTGGTTAGGTTAGCATTGTGTAAGGACAGTAGATACAGGTTGTTAGACTGTTAGACGTCGCTTTCATGGTGACGTCAGCTGAGATACCTCAGTGGTTTGGTTTGCCTATAAATGTAACAGTACCCTGTACTGTTACATTTGATTGACTGAGCGGGTTCTTTTCCTCATGTCTAATCCTTTCATCTTGTGTGCAACCAACCTTGGGGCATCAGGCTGAGGGGGAGTTTAGTTTGTAAGCATGTCTGTAATCTTTTGCTTTGATTTGAAATCTTTTGACTCTATGAGAAGCAAATGCTATCAAACTATTTTCTCCATTGATTGTGTTTACAAATTTTGTATCTATTTCCGCTGCACTTTACAAGTTTTCATATTCACTAATTGTTAAAAACATACAAACAAACATAATCGTGAAAGCCTCAGATCCTAACACGGGGTGTTACAAAAAGAGTATACAATAAAGATTTTCTGATGTCAAGGAATAATTTGAAGAACGAAACATTCAAAGTAGCATATACATTGATTGATTCTGACAAATTATTTTCAGATGAAGAATTTCCAATAAGAGATGTTAAAACTGAATTGATCAAAAATGTTTTCAAATTAACAGAAATTAATATTTCTGAAATAAAAAATGTAATTTTTTCTGAAAAACCTAATTACACCTCAAGGGATCAACAAAGGTTAAACAAGAAAAAGGGTTACAGTTCTGGTTCAGGTTATCGAAAGAAACCAAACCATAACGGTAATTTCAAAAAAGAAGGGATTGGGTTTTATTCCACCGAAAAAATTATAAAAATGAGAAAATTTATAAATCAAAAACTGTATTTGTTTCAGGTACCTCTGCTGAGAAAGAAGAAAAGAGTTCATTCTGGAAGCAGACGAACAAAGAATTCCTTGCAAAGAAGCAAGAGGAATTGAAAAATGAAGTTGCTCAGAGGAAGAAGGAGACAAGAATCTGTTTTCAATGCAAAACAGTTGGTCACATTGCCAGGAATTGTCCTAAAGCAATTCAAACAAAACAGGGAGTCTCTAATAAGCTGAAAGAAAAAGTTGTTGAGAAAAGTAAACCACCAACAAAAAAATTTAAAGTTTTTGAAAACTCAACATTTGAGGTTGGAGAATGTTCAAAATTGGTTTACAAGAAAAAAGTTAATCTTGACAATCACAAGTGGGTTGTTAAGAAATCAGATGATAGTCTTGGCAGTGAATCTGATTCCACAAAGTCAGAGGAGCCACAAGTTGAGTCAAAAGTTGCTAAGTCAGTGCCGCCAATGGATGATGCAAATTTTCCACCATTGCGGGCTGAAAATTTTAAAACAAAAGTTGGAAAAGTTGAAATTTCAAATCAATTTTTCTCTGAAAAGAAAGAATTTGATATTGAAAAGGCCTTTAACCCCAAAGTGAAACATATTTTTGGAAAAATGAATGATCGAAAAGTCAAAGGGGTAAAGGAATTCTATGAGAAGAAGATGGAAGGTAAGCAACCGAGTGTTGGTAACTCAGAATCTCCCAAGGACTGTCAGGATTGGGAGAATTCCTCTAACTAAAAACCCTGACTTGCCAGAGCTTCCAAGTTGGTAATTGTGGAGCAGGAATCGGCATCATTCTTGATAATGTTTGATTGGTAAACCTACAAGTGGTTATTGGTTATTCATACAAGTGGTTAATCAAGGACATTAAGTTGTACTTGATTTATCATTCATACAAGTGGTGTTGTTGTTTAAACCTACAAGTGGTTATTGGTTATTCATACAAGTGGTTAATCAAGGACATTAAGTTGTACTTGATTTATCATTCATACAAGTGGTGTTGTTGTTTGAATCTACAAGTGGTATTTTGGAAAAACAAAGTGATGAGTTTATCCCCTAACCTACCAATGGTTTATGAAATCAACAAAACTTATTTTTTGGAAAAACCATTTTGATTAAAACAAACTTAAGTGTTTTGAAATCACAATGGGAAAAAATAGTTTGTTGACAGGGGGAGTTCTGATTGTTTATGCCAAGTGGATGGCGAATTGAAGCAATTCGGTATCAGTTTGTCACTTTACTTTGTATAGTTTGTTTTCAAATTTTTTCTTTAAATGGTTTTGAATTTTAGGGGGAGTAAGAAAATTTCAGAAAATCCAAAAACATTAAAAATTTGAAAAACCCAAAAACATGATAAAATCAAAAATGAGTTTTGTTGAGAAAAGAGGAAATGATAGTACATCAGTGGACATTCATGGCATGCTAAAGAATTAGAAAGATAAATGTGATAAACGGTCTCACTGATGATATGCCAGTAGGTTTTTGCACATTTAGTAGATTGTGTCGAGATATAAACCTAAATTTCAAACTTTCTTATCTCGTGGGGAACATCTCTCGGATATATGGGTAACCCCCCGAAATCTTGTTTGAAAGGTCCCTCTTTCTGAGATACTAGGTCTTTATGCTTAGTGATATCTGGGGTATTATCCCGGAACTTCTGATTTTGCGGAAGCAATAGTCTAGTCCTCGTATAATACTTTTCTCTTGCTTGAAATAATAAGCATCACCCTCAGCATAAAAAATGATGAAACATTGCAAAATGCTAATCATGTGCTGTTGAAGAAAAGGTTCTCTAAAGGGAACACACCTAAAGTCGAAGCCATCATCTCTCTGATTTTGCGGAAGCAATAGCCTGAGCTCTCATGGCCCTCGCATTTAACCCTTTACAGATATCATCTAGGTATACTCACCTGTAAGACTGAATATTGGGATTTGGATACGGGAGTATATTCTGAGGTGGGACACTCGAATAAGTTTAAGTGCTTAAAACACTAAATTCATATCTCGTAACAATTGAACTTTGTGTGAAAATTTAAGTGGATCGGTATACTGACAATCTACGTGAATCGTTTAGAACTAAAAATGTTTAAAGCTTAACGGTGTTGGTGATTTGTCTCATAAACTGATATGATCCTCTTACACAAACTCGGAAAAAAAATATTGTTTGTAAATATTTCTTTACTGCATTTCCTTATTAAAAAAAAATCCAAAAAGATTTTAGTGTGTTTTAGCATAAATTTTGAAAAATTCAAAAAGATTTTCGACAACTGATGTTGAAGAGCTAATTTTTAAAATTCCAAGTGCTGAATATGATGAACAGGTTTGGGAGAGTGTTTATGAAGAAGTTTGTACAAGTGGTCATCAGAGATTAAATCATTTTTGAACAATGCATGCTATGAAGTTTCTAAATTTATAAAGTTTTAAATTTGAGAAATTTATTAGGAGGTAGAGTCTGTGCAGGATTGAAGACTGAAAAAGCCAGGTTACGTTTTCTGAAGATAGGCAGATTCGAGCCAAGTTCCAGATCCTAAGGATTCAAAGATTCCAGACTGCGATCCCAGCAGATTGAAAGGGGGAGTTTGAAGACATAAGAGCCGGCATCAGATTCTGGATCAAAGATCAACGTTCAAGGGGAAGTTTGAATGATTGAGAGCCAGGTTTGAATCATGTGATCCATGCAAGCTGCTGATGCTGATGAACTTAAGGAATCAAGAGACATGTTCAAGAAGTGTATAGAGCCAGGTTGCGATTCTGAAAGAAAGGGAAAGAGAGAGAGATTGATTGAGGTCGCTTACAATGGAGAATCTTTGGAGAGAATGAGAAGACTGATAAAGACTGAAGGATTGACAACCGAAGACTCGACACCGAAGACTTCGTCAACATCCAAGGGGGAGTCTGTTGGTGCATATGTCTATCGACTTCGTCTTGTATCAAGTCTTGTACTAGTTTAGAAAGATCAGGGCACAAAATTCGAGTAAATAGGTATACAGGTGATTTCGCACGAAATGACTTAATCATTTCGTACGAAATAGGACACGTGTTTTCGCACGAAATGACTATTGGTCATTCCGTACGAAATGTTGTTTCGTATGAAATGATTTCGTGCGAAATAGCTTGTCTATATATAGGTGCCTTGATGATTTCATTTGATACAATTCAATTCCGGTAGCGAAGCTCTGCCGATGTGTCTCCAGCTTTGTAAATCGAGTTGATATCAATACAGAGACGGTTTAAAGTGATTTTCTATGTAATTCAGCTGAAACGACTTCGATACGTTTGTTTCCGCCACTCGTATTGAATAGAACTCTTCTGAACGACTCGTTTCGGTCGTGAAAACGATCCTACAGCTGGTGTGGAACGGCTGCAAACAACTGTTATGAAGAATATGAGATGGTTTTAGTTAGCAGAAACAGCACGCCACAGGCCTGTTGGAGATGTGTGATGGCAAAGGGTGGAATCGCGAACTCGATTTGAGAAGAGGGTGAGTCGTTTCTAAGGATCGATTACTAGATAAGGATCACAGGAGGGAGAAAAAAATCGTTTTAGGTTATAGAAAGTGGAAGGGAGATTAATTTTTTTGGGAGGAGGGAATTAGATTTTTTTTATATGTGGGAGGGAAGCTTTAAAGTTTTTCAAAATCTTTTTTAAAGTAAATATTCATATTACATAATTTAGCTTTAATTAACTCAATAAAATATATTTTATGTAAATTAATTACTACTTTGTCATCATGTTATAAAAGTAAATAATGATGATGCTTTAAGTTGTTACTAATGTCACATAAAAAACCTTAATAGAGGTTGATATACATTCGTTTCTATAAATTTATAAAAAAGTAAATTAAAAATGCAAATAAAGACTTTTCACTTGAATACTAATACCCTGTGAGGGAATTTGACTTTGGTACATATTTTTAATTTTGTTTAAATTTTAGAGGGAAAGCTAGTATATTCTATAAATTTATAAAAAAGTAAATTAAAAATGCAAATAAAGACTTTTCACTTGAATACTAATACCCTGTGAGGGAATTTGACTTTGGTACATATTTTTAATTTTGTTTAAATTTTAGAGGGAAAGCTAGTATATTAGGAGGCAACAAATGTTTCGCTAAATTCTATTATAGGGTTTAGGAGGGAAATAGGAAAAATTTAAAAGAAATACTCTATAAGTTTTAGTGGCGTATGCAAGGTGTCACTAAAAACCTATTGGAAATTTTAGTGGCATAAAGGCTAAATGTCACTAAAGTGTCTATTAATCAGATGTGGCATACGCAAAGTGCCATTAAAAACATAATTAGTGGCACAAATACTAAATGCCATTGAAAATGTGTGCCACTAAATGGCATTTTTTTTGTAGTGACTACTTCTGTCTTTTCTATCCAACGTAAAGCTGCAATGGCTCCTTCATTGCCAGAGAATTCGATTGGTTTGCAAGACCAGAATTCTTTGAAAGAACAACCATATGACATGGTTCTTCTTTTTTTTTGGAATAGGTAATTGGAGTAGCGATCCATTATTCACGCTGTGACTGGGTTCAGTAGGTTGTCGTTTACTTCTACTTATAGTTTTATTATTTTCTGCTTCATTAACAGTCTTGATAATATATGGCATAGCGTCTACAATTCCTTGTGCTACTATATGTTGGACGACACTGTTATCTACTTGATTTCCATTATTATCATTATTCTGGTTTTCCTGATTTACTTCGTTGTCCATCTAGATTATAAACATTTATCAGGTATTAATATCACAGAATAAGATTTAATGCAAACAATCATATACACAAGTTGATCAAAAACGTCGAACATTGCGACTTTTACTCTTTTCATATATATATATATATATATATATATATATATATATATATATATATATATATATATATTACAACCTACAACTGAAGTTTAAACACACTACTAATTATGCATCGATAGATATTAGGTTACCTATTTTAGCTTTTTTTTCAAACTAGACACACACACACACACACATATATATATATGATTATTATTATTAGGTGCCATTCATCCAGAACTGCATTTCTCGCTCGTCATATTTCCACACGAGCTTCTCTCCTATCTGTCATATCCTCTCTCCTTCTTCCACTAATTCCTCACCATATGTGCGGAGTTCCTGCACATTCTCTTCACTCATGGGTGGTCGTGGTGCGGGTACTGGGTCAGGGTATCGAGGTATCAGTTCTCCATATGGGTACGGGTTTCTTAACACACTCTGAATATACCGGTCGTCATTCCAAAATGAATCTAAAGGATTAAGGTCGGTATACTGTGCTATGGGATTTGGTATCGGTTCTTCCTGAGGATAGAGTTCCTGATAATCCCTATGGTCATCTTCCCATGGATCATACGCTAGAGGATTAGGTGTTGGGATTCTAGGTATTTCGTTAGGGTCAAATGTTGGTATGGGGAATTGATTTCCTTGGTTAGCTTCTATCTCCATTGGTTGGGTTGGAAATAATGGCAATGGTTGTGGTTCAGCTATCTGATCAAGGTTTGGATCTGCTGTAGTGGTGGCTAGCATATGAAAGTCTGCCAATGGTCTATTAACTGCTTCCTGGGTTTGGGCGTTCATTTCCCTATTGGCTTTCGCTAACGCTCTCTGTTGTTGTAACTTTTTTCATCCTCTTCCTCCTCTCATGTGCTCCGTAAACTAAACCATCCTCTTTTTTTCGTAGGGAACGGTTCCTCGTATTGCGCCTTAAAGATGAAAATTCCTTCCTCAATATCAGCAGAATACCCCGAAGGAGTAGGCTGTGATGACGTTCCTTCACTTTTTGGGGAACTAGCTAGGTGACGGTAAGCGTCAGATGTACCTTGCTCACTCATATTGTAAACTAACAGATTGTCAAATAACACAAAACAATAATATACATATTTACACATAATCACATAGATTATTTCCTAACACAACTGATAAAAATCTTGGTGTCAGCAGAACACTTATATGCCTTAAACCAATGGCTGTAGCTCTGATACCACCTCCTGTCGCAACCCCCGACCCCTTGCCCCGAGGGGCGAGTGGCTGCGAGATGCACAGAGCCGGTGGTATCGGTGTTTATTAATTTGGCAGCGAAAATTAAATATCAAGACCATACTTAGGAAATAGTTTATCAGAGTTAAAACACCACACTTTCATAAATAATAAATACATGGGAAAAACCCAAGATTCCATTATAATATGTTTATATGAATAAACCCTAATTTATTGAAATAAAACTTCTTTTTATTTAGGTAACTTTTATAGCCACTTTTCCAAGCCTTCAGTGCGCTCCCGCTGGCTTCTATTAGCTTCACATTAAGTTACCTGAAACGCGTTTTAAAAGTATTTTATCAGCAAGAAATACTGATGAGTGCATCCAAATTTAATCAAAACAAGCTTTTATCATTTAACAGTATTGAGGGCGATTACAATGTTTATATCTACCCAATTACCACCCACGGTACTGTCAATCCTGACTTGTGGTCATGCTACTATTCACAATATAGTAACAAGTAATGTATACAACACCCCAACATATCGACAGTAATTGTAGAATACATAGACTCAATCACTGTTATCATAATTGAAAACAATTGAGGTTTTGGTAAAACAGTTTGGTAGAAAAAGAGAATGACTCACAAAAAGAGTTTACAAAAAGAGAATGTACTCACTTTGCTCACTTAGAAAATAGTACTGCTTCCTGGTGATTTCCTGGTTATAATCTATTAAAATTAAACAATGCACACGTGTTAGTAAGATAACCTAGTTTACATTAGCCATACCCCCGAGACAGAACTCCAACGAAATGAGTTAGGCAAAGCCTTGACATGCGTTATGGAGCCCTAGATCAATCGGGTAGAGTAACCAATACGTAACCTGGGGTTATAATACTTACAAAGAGGCAGAGCTTCGCTTTTTAGGGATATTATATCGAGCAAAACTATTGCTATTATAGCGGCTTTTAGAAAGAAAAGAATTGAACGAAATTTACTGAGGTCCAGGCCTCCTTATATAGACCGGGAGATAGGCGACTCGTGGCCCGCGAGCTCCTTTTTAATCCTTACGCGACCCGCGAGACAACTAGGGTAGGTCCTAACCTTGGTGAATCAACGGTCTAGATCTTACACATAAGGGACACGTGGCGCAACCTGGTGCCGCCTGGTGCACCCTTGTCACGGCCCGCGACTACTTCCTCTAAGTGGGTCGCTCCCCGCGAGAACCCTAAATTTTTGTTTTTATTTGATTTTTAATGATATAAAGGTATTTTAAGCTTGTTTTTTCATATACGGGGTATATTTTAAGACGTTTAAGGGTTTTAGGAGGGCTGTTATACTTATACTTCAGAGTCTTCCGAAACATCGACTATCACACCAAAAAGCATTTCGAAAGCTATAACTGAAAACATTCATCATGATAATCTTTACGGAACTAACTCAAAACCACCTAAACTTGACAGTATTGAAGATTATACTTGGTGGAAAGAACGATTTATTAACTGGGCCAAAGCTTACGCACACGAGAGTTGGTTTTGTCTGGAGTTCGGATATAGTCAGCCTGTTGATGATAAAAACGAAGAAATTCCTCTTAAAAGCTTATCAGTGGAAGATAAAAAGAATTTCTCATCTAAACAACGAATGATTGCCTTGATTCAACAATCAATCAGAGACGACATATTTGTTTTGCTAATTCATGATGGGTCATCTAAATCAGTGGGGGAAGCTTTACGGGTAAAAGCCGAGGGTGGGAAACAAATAAAAAAGAATAAAATAGCATTACTAAAAAAGGAATTTGATTTGTTTGACGGTATAAAAGGTGAATCTGTAAGACAAATGATTGAAAGATTTTGTCACCTTAAAATTGAACTCGACAGATTTGGAATTACAAAAACCCGTGAAGAAATCATTGATAAAATCATTGAAGCATTACCACGAGCTGATCAGTGGCAAACGTTTGTGTTTATTTTGAAAAATGATGTGTTGTATGATACGACTACTTTGGATGTTTTGATTGAAAAGATCGAGAGTCTTGAGCTTGAATTGCAAAACCAAAGCAAGATGAGTAGTTCATCACATCAACAAAATGTGGGTCTTTACTACAGGGGCAGTGTACCTTCGGTGTCAGTCAAGGAGTCACCAAAGACTGCATTCAGTGTTGAAAAGTCGAAAGACTCACTAAAAAGCTCATCAAGCTACAATCCAGGGTATCATTCATCTTCAACAGCTTCAAACTCTGAAGAACCCGATGAGATTCTCTGCAACATTGCCTTAAAGCTGAAAAATTCTCCAGCAATGAGCATTAATGCTGCTAAACAGAAAATGAGTTTTCTGGCGTCGATTCTGGAATCATACAAAATTCTGGTGGCTGGGAGAATTGGAAATTCTGAGCTGACAAAGGAACATTACGACCAGATAGATCCGAAAGAGATGGAACTCATTGATCTTAGATGGTGTTTGGCTAGCTGCATTCGTAGAGCTCAGCGGTTCATGAAAATTAATGGGAGACAGTCAATCGGTGGACCATCAACATAGCTGGGCTTCGACAAATCAAAAGTGAGATGCTTTAAGTACAAATAAAAGGGTCATTTTAAAAGAGAATGCAGAAACTCTGTTGTTGATGAAACCGCTAATCCATTTCAAGACGATTACTATCGTAAAGCGGTTTATCACCGGACCAGAGAGGAACCACCAAAGATGAAACAAATTGAAAACAATCCAGTGAAAGAGAAGTCGAGAGCACTAGCAGTTATCCAAGATGACGAAGGTTTCAACTGGAATGACTTTTTTCCAGATGAATATCAGATAGGATCTGCTTTAGTGGCTGAAGTGAAACCGAGTGCATTTGTAGCTGTTGTGAAAGAGAAAACAAAAGAAGAGATTCTGAAAGAGAAAACATACAGAGAGAGATGTTTTGTTGATTATAGAATCCAAGAAATGGAGCAAGAGTACGAAGAAGCGAGGAATCATGGAAGGTACGACAAGAAGCGAGAGTGTTACATCAACAGCAAAGGAGAATCACTTGTGCATCCAAGCAAAGTAGTGTAAAACGACGTTCTGGCAGTAATCCCTCTATCCGGTGAGTACTATTCAAATGTCGCAAAAGAAAAGGATTATGTAAAAAAGATGGATAAAATCATCAAAATTGTCATGACAGCAAGTCTCAGACAGAGAGATGAAGAAGAATGTTGAAAATTTGGTGGATGAACTGAAGAAGGTTGCAGAAGAAGAGAAAGTGGAAGTGGAAAAAGAAGATGAAGCAGTTGGTAAAGATTGAAACCAACAGAAGAAGCTGTTACCGAAGAACAACAAAATGAAGAGGATCTAAAGAAGAAAGAGGAAGTTGATGAGAAGTTGGTTGAAGTAGCTGATGCTGGTGAAGATGTTGCCGATGAACAGCAGGAGAAGGAAGCTGACCAGAATCAAACGGAAGAAAAAGCCGAGGTGCCAATGACTGAGGTAAACATTTCAACTGAATCTACTGAAGTCTTAAATAAAAATGCTGATCAGTGCAAGAAATGCATGGAAACATGCAGTGCTTGTACTGAAAAGATGAAAAATTTAGAACAAGAGATAATGAATTTACTAAAATTGAAAAGGCTTTCAAAGATAAATGCAAGGAAATGTTTGAAAATGAAAAGATTTTGAAAGATAATGATGAAAAACTGACACAAAAATGCAAGATTTTGGAAAAGGAAAATGAGATTTTGAAAGAAAAGTGTTCTGCAATGACAGAAGAGGGTTTGCAAAAAGAAAATTCGTTTCAAGAAATGAAAAAAAAAGTATGATTCAATAAAACTTGCATATCATATTACAAAAGAATCTTATGAAGATGTGAAGAGTCAAATGAAACTTGTTCAATCTAGATTGAAACATTGTTCTGAGTCATCTGACATGCTTAAACGGCAATATGAAATAAAACAACAAGTTGTAAATTCTTATATTGAAGATGTTGCTAAGAAAAAACGTAAAATAGCTGATTTAGAACAAGATAATACAAGTTGCATAGTTATCACCCTTCATCATATGTTCTTGAATGTATTTTCAATTTAAAACCGGATGATAAAGATTCTGAGAAAAACAAGAAAGGAATTGGCTCAGAGTATCATCAGGTTCCACCACCGTTTAAGGAAAAAATCACATTCTATGATATGACGAAAAGGTGGAAAAAGCTTTCAACATGGTTGATCAATTGCCAGATAATATAGACGTAACATATTCCAAATCTGATGAGTCTGATGATTCAGAGGTGGTAGATAAGGTCGTTGAAAGTGTTTTGAAAGAAAAGTCTGTTGAAACAGGTAAATCTAAATCACGGGATGAAAATGAAGGTAGTTTTCGTGAAGGTTATCTGAAAAACTCAAAATCTAAGAAAAAGGAGAATGATGATTCAAAAGGATTGGTTTATACCATGATTAGATCGGACAAATTATTCTCAGATCTTGAAGTCCTGATTCAGAATGTGATTTCAGAAAAGATTGACAAAGTGTTCAAGTTGATTGAAATTGAAAAATCTGAGATTTCAAAATTTGCTGGAAAAAGCAAGACAATTTTTATAAAAAACCTAATTTCAAGAAGAAAAACATGAAGGCTGGGTTGGGTTATAAAAGAAACTGAACTGGAAAAGAACTGAAAATCCAAATTATCAAATGAAAATGAATTTTGTTCATGGGAAAAATTCTGAAGAAGAGAAAGAACTCCAATTTAGACGACAGTCTAATGAAGAGTTCTATGCTCAGAAAAAACAACAACAACAGGTTACAGATGTGTCCAATAGAACATGCTTTAAGTGTGATCAAATTGGACATCTTAGTCGAAAATGTCCAAATCTTAAACCTGATGGTGTTGAGACAAAAAAAGTCTGATGTTGTGAATCAGAATTCAACCAAGTTTGAAACTAAACAAATTTGGAAGCCGAAAATGTCAAAGACTGAATCACAATAAACTTGGAAACAAGTGACAGCTAGATTTAGAACAACACAAAGTTGGAAAACTTGGAAACAAGTGCCAGCTAGATTTAGAATGAATCACGTTTTTACAAAAGAACTGTTTCAAGTGGACAAACCTGGGTGGTTAAGAAACAATCTATTTCTGAACAAAAAAATGATTCAACCAAAACGGTTGAAATTAAGGATGAAAGGTTGTTTGTACCAAATGACAAAAATTTTCCGAAATTAAATAAAGCATATTATGTTAAAATGCCTAAGGTCAAACAGACCTGGGCTAAATTGTTCAAGTAATTGAGTAATGTGAATGTGCAGGTGCTCCCGAAGACAATTGAATGTCAGCAAGAGGAGTATCAGATCAGCCTGGCACAAAAGGAGGAGGTTGCTGATCCTTGCAACTGAAACAGAGAGTTTGTTCAAAAATAAAAAATTTACAAAAAATGTTTTAATTGAATACGCCGAAATCCTCACGGCTGAACAAACATGATTAATTTCACAAGATTGAAAAATGGTTTTCAAACTGACAAAAATTAGTATGTTGTAAATCATGGGGGTACTTTATGCAAAACAGAGCATGTTATTGCAGAAAATGGATGGCGAGACAAAGCTATCTGCATCGGTTATCAAATTTTCTTTAAATGTTTTGAATTTTAGGGGGAGTAAATGTTGTCAGAAAATACAAAAACATTTGAAAATTTGAAAAAGCCAAAAACAATAGAAAATCAAAAATGAGTTTTTGTGTAAAAAGATGAAATGATAGTACATCGGTAGACAATCACAGTATGCTAAAGAAATGGAAAGTCAAATGTAATAAACGGTCTCACTGATGATATGCCAGTAGGTTTTTACACATTTAGTAGATTGAGTTCGAGATATAAACCTAAATATCAATATACTTTCTTATCTTGTGGGGAACATCTCTCGGATATATGGGTAACCCCCGAAATCTTGTTTGAGAGATTACCAGATTCTGAGATACTGGGTCTTTATACTGTTTGATATCTGGGGTATTATACCTGGTCTTCTGATATTGCAGAAGCAATGGCCTAGACCTCGTATAATACTTTACGCGCTTTAAAAGCTTACCCTCTGCATAAAATTGAGAAAATATCGAAAGATATATATATCAAGTGCAGTTGTAAAGAAGATCCCTAAGTGGGACACACCTCAAAGTCGAGCCTTCATTTCTTTGACTGAACGGTAGTTCATACCTGAGCCCTCAAGGTCTCGCACTAATCCAGAGAATAGATATCAATATGGTATATTCACCTGTAAGACAGAATCTAGGGAATTTTGATACAGGAGTATATTCTGAGGTGGAACACGCGAATCAGTTTAAGTACTTAAAATACTAATCTAAGTGGATCAGTATATACAGGAGTATCTCGAATTATTTGAACTTTGTGTGAAAATTTAAGTGGATCAGTATACTGACAATCTAAGTGAATCGTTTAGAACATAAAGTGTTTAAAGCTCAACGGTGCTAGTGATTTTTCAAAAACTGATATGATCCTCTGACACGAACTCAAACAAATATATTGTCTGTAAATATTTGTTTACTGTTTTATGTTTCAGAAAAAGTAAAAAAGATATTGATTTTATTTTATTTTCGGCAACCGATGTCTAAGAGCTGAGTTTCAAAATCTAAGTATGCTGAACGTGTTTCTGAAAATAAAACAAGTTCAGTAAGTTGAAACTTGAAGTTTTAGAATGAAAAATCAAAAACAGTTTGTGAGATCTCCAAGGTTATTAATTTGGACTTGGAAGTTTATTTGTGAAGTTTTGGATTCTTTAAATTGTCAGATATAAAGTCAGTTGATAGGGGTAGTGGAGCCAGGTCATTATTCCTGGACAAACCTAAAAAGCTTTCACTGTCACATATTTGAAATGCTCCAGCTTATGCTGAGAGTTAGGTTTTCAATCTTAAATTGTCATATTTCTTACAAATGTTTGAGACATTGCAGATGTTAAGCCAGATTACGATCCCGATAGCTGAGACTAAGGGGGAGTCTGAAGAAAAGTTCGACACAAGGGGGAGCTTGTAACCGGAAAACCAGGTGTCGATCCTAAAGCACGAAAGCTTTACGAAGGGGGAGCCCGGAAAAAAGAATCAACTGAAAGGGGGAGCTGATTCAGAACGCAGAATCAAGAAAAACTTGAAGAAGGAGTCTGTGGTTGCTGAAGATGTTAAAGCTTCGAAAAGACTCAGAGAGAGAGAAAAGATAAGATGCTACAAGATTGACTACGGTAATATCCAAAGGGGAGTCTGTGAGTGCATAATGTCTATCGCATCCGTCAATACGAATCGTAGCAGAAAACTGTTAAAGACAAGGTTTTATTATGTTAAATCTAGGAATAAGTCTAGTTTATATAAGGAGTGGCAAACTTGTAATTAAGGATAACTTCCTTAATTCTTTGCCTATAAATAGAAGTTTGAGGGTAAACATTTAGGACATTGTAGGTTTTATTATGATAAATAGAAGTTTGAGGGTAAACATTTACGCCCCGCTTGCGGTATGCGCATATAATGTATATATATGTGGGCCATCGGGGGGCAAAAGTCACGAATTTTAACGTTATTTTACTAACTTCGTGAAAATAACGTTAAAAGCTGAGGACGGTTAATTTTGCATCATGTGGTGGCGTTGATAGCTGAGAGACAAAAGGGTACATTCACTAATCGGTCTTTGTCCCGAGTGCTGAGTGTTATGTGCCTTATGTCCAAGGCTTGATGCAAAACTACTATCGAGCCGGGGGTCTCACTGGAAGCAGCCTCTCTATTCCTACGGGGTAGAGGTAAGGCTGTCTACATCTTACCCTCCTCAGACCCTACCTTTGCTTTGCTATTGGTGGGATTAACTGAGTATGATGATGATATTTTGAAGACTAGAGCTTCTAGAGAGAGAAACTAGCATTCAAGGTGTAAAGTTTGTCAGATTATCAATCGAATCACACTTTATTATGTTCTTCTGTTCGGTCCACACACGTGCACGGATTCCGCACGTCGTACGTGTCATTTCGCAATCGTTCGGGAGTCAAACACGATCCTACAACGCGTTCACACAAGTCATATGACTAGATTTAATAAAAAAAATCTGACTGTGTTAGGGCTAATGGACATAACATACAAGATTTTAAAACATTAAGTAAAAGACTCGTCAATTTGAAAGATAAATAACACTGTCTGAAATTCACTATAAAAATAAATGAAAAAATTTGAAATTCATGACAGTTTGTAAGGTTTGTACGTTATGATTACTTTTAACAAAACTAAAACAAATCCACAAGATTTATGAGTGTCTTAAAAAAGTGATACTTATTGGCAAAAAGAAAAAGAGTAAAAAAGCAAGAAAAGCAAAAAGAGCATATTATTATAAGTCAAAATATTTTTATGACAGTGTCATACACTCATACAGTCAACACACAGTTTTTTTTTTCTGTTTTTTTTTTTTTATGATAGTGTCATACCCTCATACAGTCAACACATAGTTTATTTTTCTATTTAGAGTAAACTGCCATTTTGGTCCCTGTGGTTTGACCAGTTTTACCACTTTAGTCCAAATCTCAAACTTATTATATCTGGGTCCCTGTGGTTTGCATTTTGTTGCCATTTTAGTCCAAAACTCAAAATATCTCATTTTTTACTGTTTTAAGGTCTCTTTTTTGTCCTTTAGTGCAGGGGTAGTTTGGTCATTTTAATTTATTCTTTTAATAAATTAAAAGAAAATTAATTATATATTATATATATATATATACATATACAGACCACTCATCTCCTCCCTCATCTACGCCTCTCTCTTTCTCTGAACTACCACCACCACACCACCACCACCCCCACCACCGGATCTGCAGCACCGCCACCACCACCACTCTGCCGCCACATGCACCACCACCGCCACCTCCTCCCCCTTCTCACCACCGCCACCATCACCAACCTCTCTCTCTTTCTCTCTCTCTCTAGGGATTGAGAGGTTGGAAGGGTATAAGGTGGAAGTGGGTTTAGGGGTGTGTGAATGTCTGTATGTTGATTCAATCTCCTGTAATCGATTTTGATTCAACCTTTTTCTATTATACATATAGCCTATGAAAGGATTTTGATTCAATCTCTTTCTGATCAAAAGGGTTGTTAAAAACATCCCATTCGAATATTAGGAACGATTCTCCAGGTTTAATCGGAGCACTTCTTGATG
Organism: Helianthus tuberosus; assembly: GCA_030545235.1. Classification (NCBI taxonomy): domain Eukaryota; kingdom Viridiplantae; phylum Streptophyta; class Magnoliopsida; order Asterales; family Asteraceae; genus Helianthus; species Helianthus tuberosus. The sequence goes on from CM060437.1 coordinate 92,213,938, forward strand.
TCGTCGGTTACAGGGTATCAGGATTGTGGGTATAAGAAGATACATTTACAAGAGAGATGGCTGCAAAAGGGACCGAATAAGGGTTCGCTTATGATGCTGGAACCACTTTTGAATCTTATGGCATTCTCACGGCAACCATGGTGTATTGTATTAATTTCTCATGATTGTTTGGTGTGGATAATTTTATGCTTATTTGATTTGGGTTTTCCTTTGTTTGAATTGGGTATTTATATATATATAATACATAATACATACTTAATTTTGTGTTAATTTATTAAAAGAGTAAAGGAGGGTGGGGTGGGGTGGGTAGTGGGCCAGGCAAAATGACCAAAATGCCCCTTCAGAAAAGGACAAAAAAACAGGTTGCAACAGTGAAAAATTGGGGTTTTTTGAATTTTGGACTAAAATGGCAACAAAATGCAAACCACAGGGACCCAGATGTAATAAGTTTGAGATTTGGACTAAAGTGGCAAAACTGGCCAAACCACAGGGACCAAAATGGCAGTTTACTCTTCTATTTATAATGGATAACCTTGTATCAATTGGAAAACAATGAATTTAATAAAAAAAAAAATTTAACTAGTGCAATATTTCATCTCATTTCACATAGATCTGTACCATATGTAATATACTTCGTAAAAACTACCATTAAATATATCTAAATATGATTTGGTTCTTTTTTCTTTTTACCCTCTTCACCTCATAGTTATGACAAAAATCGATATCTTAGTATGTTTTTTTCCTAACTAACAAAACTGCTTTTAAATTCTATCGTTTGATAATATAACATGATTACGGCCGCCTGTGGCCCTTTGCTGCTTTTCTTTTACTACCACTCGTCCGGATTGGTATCACACTTTATGATCCGAAATGGTATTACATCGCGGTCTTGATCTGTGTGTGGTATTACCGCTTCATTTACTAAAGAAAGTATATAGTTAGTCAGTCTCTTGCAAAACAACTAATGCCAAATCTGATGTCTTAATCGAAAAATCGTCTATATAATTAGCTAAGTAGCTTTAAAAAGTCACGCTATCTCTTTAGGTTTGTTTTTCTATCGTGTTTACCTACCCATTTCAGATTAATCATCATTTTTGTATTTATGACTATGATTTTTCTGTACTTTATCAAATTATATAAAATACTTTATTCTTGCTAAAAATAATTGTTAATAATAATAATAATAATAATATTAAATAATAATAATAATAAAAATAATAATAATAATAATAATAATAATAATAATAATAATCATCATCATCTTACTATTTTTCCCACTTGATCTCACATACATATCCAAGTGAAACACGCCCAATGTTATCGCATGCTTTGATGGGAGCTTATGGTGGATTCCACTTTGGCTTTTGATTGGCTTGAAGGTAGAATGTTATGGCTTGTCTGCTTAATACTGCTGTAAAAGCATCTTAAAAAAAGATAATCTTAAAATAACTTTATAGAAAACCATCATCATATTAACTTTCACCATAATGTAATATAATTGGTAAAAAATGCAATTACCAAAGCCTTTAATGATATTTACATACGATTTTTTACTTTTTCACTTTACCCACTGCACATACGATAAATATCGTCTTACAAGACAGGATATATAGTAATACTGGACATGCGATTAAGAGGGTGTTAGACCATCAATAATAAGCAACTTCAAAAACACCAAAAATCATACATATTCAGACCATGTGTAGTGGTGAGTAAAACAAATGTCTCACCCTTAGGTATGAAGTGACACGTGGCCGCCTAGTTAGCAAAGGGGCATTATAGGGCTTGAAGTTAAAATGAGTGTAGTGGTACAAGACTATAGGGTGTGGAGGGGTTTGGGTTGGGGACATTGCTTGACACGTGGCAGGTGTGGGCTCCACCAGTCCACACCCAAAAAAGTGGGTTCGGTAAGGGCGTGGCTAGGCGGCGTTAGGGTGCCATGTGACAATTTTTTTTATATTAATCATAAAATTTAGTAAATAATTTTAAAAACACATTTTATTTATATTAAATAACTACAATAAAAAAATACATTACATCACAAAAAAAAATCAGTCATCTTCATCTCTTCATCATCGTTGGAGTCGAATCTACAAACTGTCGAACCATATTCTACCAAATCAGCTCGAAGGTTTGAATTTATTTTTCTTGACTCGATTAGTTATTGGTTTTGCGTTCCCTCTCTCGTCGTCGGATGAGAATGACAACACAAACTTGTCATACGAATAACTTGAACTTGAAGAATCAATTTCATATATTTTTGAATTTTTTGATGGTAAAAATAAGTAAGAAATGTTTTGTTTATATAGAAAATAGTTAAAAGATTTTTTTTAAATAGCCGTTGGCCTCGGCGATTAAGTCGATATAAAGAGGAGGGACTTCGTGATAGAGTTTTGTCTAGTAAGTTTAAGGTTGTTATCCTACCCAAGGAGGACGAACGTACGTAGTTCTACCCAAGGAGAATACGCAGGATTTATAGTGGCATCCTACCCAAGGAGGATAGCCGTACATATCCTACCCAAGGAGGATATGTAGGTTCCGTTTTAGTTTATTAACCCATTCCCAAACCACCGGGAATCCCATGCCTTGTAGAAAGTATGAACTCACCTTGGTTTGCTCGGTTAGATTAAATATCCGTTAAATAGTTGGTCAATCAAGTCCTATTGTTGTTACCAGATGCAGTCAGTTTCTCAATCACATAGCGTAAATCGTACCACATATTATGCAAATAATATACACATATCATCATGCATTTTGGGAATCCATATAGAAATCAATGGCAATTTAGTAAGCAACACCTAACGGACCATATCATTTAACATACAACACTTAAACGAACAAACGTAGGACCCATATATATACAACATCTCTTATAAAACTACCCATCCCATTATATTAAACCCAGCCATAACTGTGTCTGCGACCCACATTCCAGCATGCAGCCTAATCAACTAGTGTTTCGATGTTGCTACCCGACTAACACCACACACTTAGCATGCCAGCCCACTTGGACTAGACACGGCCCAACATAATTTGATTCAGTCCAAATAGATGCAAAAATCCATTTAACCTATGATGACCCATTAATATGTATGCGACCAGTTAAGGCATTCGGCCCAGTCTTTAAATATTTTATTTGATTATTATTATGCAGCCTATGCAACCCCAACATACCCAGCTATATCGCAGGCCCTAAAGTTCAGTTTATCGGCTCAAGTCAACAAACAAAACATTTGCAATTCATGTGACACGCAAAATCGTGCCAATTAATATAGCACAGTTTCAGTGATTCATTAATATTATCATTGCCTTTCTATAATATCATATGGACCACTCAAGTTTTAGTCAAATCTGATTGGACCGAAAATTAGCATATTATATATTTCTTGTTTACTACCCACCACATGCTCATATGAATACAATGGTCAACATACTTTAATCATAGTACTATCCTATTGGACCGATCGGTTTGGTGGGCTGGCACTTATAATTCGGCCGCTAACCCAAAGGCTGACCACAGAATCCAATTAAATCACATGCAACCTTGCCAATCCCACTCATAGACATCCTACTGACAATCATAATCATTATAATCTACTAAATACAATTCGGTCCATATTGAACATTATCCACACAATAATCATGCTATCAATTATGCAGTACCACTATTTAAATCAATCCACATCACCAACCCTAGTCTACTGTTTTCAAGAATATTCACATGAAACAATTTTATGTTCAATCCACATAATTACTCTATTGTCACAACTTATTTAAATGCACACAGAAATCAAGAACTTAGCAAACATGATTATACTAACCGGAATATGGGTATTCACAGGATAAGAAGGATGATTCTAAGAGAAGTAGACTTCGACACAAAGGAAGGAGGTCTTCTGGTCTGCTATTGCGAGCCAAGGGAAACAAAGGGGAGTAGGGTTTGGTGTACGTAATATTTTGTGGGAAAAAATACAAGTTGAGATATATATTAGGAGATGTTGCGTGACATCCAAGTGTAATACCAATTACACAAGTGGGTCGGTTATAAAGAGGTACAAAAGTTGGGCTGTGATACTCTTTGTTTGGGCCGAGATCAGTAGTATGAAGTTGATTTGAACAAATAAGAAAGATATTAAATTCCCATAGAAACGTACAATTTTAAATGCTATTATTTGATGTTAACATATTTTTTTTTATAATCAAACATGTACCAATTGGGAAAAACATCTGCTATCAGAATTTATTATAAATAATTTGTACCAGTCAGTTTAACAAAGTTATACGAACAGAACGTTTCAACATATTAGAGAAAGATAACGAGAAGTAAAGATCAAAAGATGGAACGTTACCGACCTTGAAAGTTCGGGTTGTCACATCATCCCCGACTTGAAAGAAATTTCGTCCCGAAATTTAGTACGTGGTTACTGAGGAAGCTAGTTAAGTTGCGTGGTTTCCTGGTTTTTCTTGGGGTGTCACATCATCCCCCTGTTGGTTTGGAATTTCGTCCCGAAATTCCGCAGTAGCTTCAGCCTCAGTAGTGGTTGCACTTTTCTCGAACAACTGGGGATACTTGAGTTTCATTTGATCTTCTCGTTCCCAGGTATACTCTGGGCCACGACGGGAGTTCCAGCGAACTCGAACAAGAGGTATTCTGGTACGCTTGAGAATCTTAACATCTCGGTCTGTAATCTCTACAGGTTCCTCGACGAATCGCAACTGATCGTCGATAGTGAGTTCCTTGAGAGGAACTATGAGGGTCTCATCTGACAGACACTTCTTTAGATTTGACACGTGAAAAACGTTGTGAACTCCACTGAGTTCTGCTGGAAGGTTTAGTTTGTAGGCCACTTTGCATATTTTCTCTACAATTTCGAAAGGTCCAACGTATCGTGGGTTAAGTTTGCCTCGTTTGCCAAAACGAACTACACCTTTCCAAGGTGAGACTTTGAGTAGCACCCGATCCCCAACCTGGAACTCGAGTGGTTTCCTGCGCTTATCAGCGTAGCTTTTCTGTCGGTCACAAGCTGCCGCCATTCGTTGTCTTATCTGTGCAATTCTTTCCGTTGTGTCTACTACAAGTTCTGGACCTGTGATTTGGCTGTCACCAACTTCTGCCCAACAAAGAGGTGATCGGCATTTACGTCCGTACAATGCCTCAAACGGAGCGGCTTGGATGCTGGTGTGGTAACTGTTGTTATACGAAAATTCCACTAACGGTAGATGTTTTTCCCAACCGTTGCCAAAATCGATCACACATGCCCTAAGCATGTCTTCAAGGGTTTTGATGGTGCGTTCAGACTGCCCATCCGTCTGCGGATGATAAGCGGTGCTCATGTCTAGACGTGAGCCAAAGGACTTGTACATTGCTTGCCACAGTTCAGAAGTAAAACGCGCATCTCGATCAGAAATAATGGAGGTTGGCACCCCGTGCCTCGAAACCACTTCCTTTAAGTAAATGTCTGCTAAAGTAGAGAACTTGTCTGTTTCTTTGATAGCCAAAAAAAGTGTGCAGACTTAGTTAATCGATCCACTATCACCCAAATAGTATCATTTCCGCGTTGAGATCTAGGCAGGCCAGTAACGAATCCATGGAAATTTGCTCCCATTTCCATTGCGGAATCTCTGGTTGTTGGAGTAGGCCCGATGGCTTCTGGTATTCAGTCTTGACTCTCGCACAAGTCAAACATTTGCCAACGTAGGTTGCTATGTGGGCTTTCATGCTAGGCCACCAGTATGTAGTCTTTATGTCGTGGTACATCTTATCCGAAGCAGGATGTACCGAGTATCGAGACTTATGTGCTTCATCCATCACCAGCTCGCGTAAGTTTCCATAGTGTGGGACCCAAATGCGCCCTGTAACGTAGTAAGTGACGTCTTCCTTTTGTTCTAATCATTTCCTTGATCCACGTAGGGACTCCGCCCTGACGTTCTCTGCTTTCAACGCTTCATCCAGAGCATCTCGTATTTGTGTAGGAAGACTAGATTGGATGGTAAGTTGTAACGCACGCACGCGTTTAGGTGTAGTATCCTTTCGACTGAGGGCGTCGGCCACAACATTAGCTTTGCCCGGATGGTACTTGATCGCGCATTCATAGTCATTCAAGAGCTTGACCCAGCGACGTTGCCTCATGTTTAATTCCTTCTGTTTGAAGATATGCTCAAGACTCCTGTGATCGGTGTAAATGGTGCACTTGGTACCGTACAGGTAATGTCTCCATATCTTAAGCGCGAAAACAACAGCTCCCAGCTCCAGATCGTGTGTAGTGTAGTTCCTTTCGTGAACTTTAAGTTGGCGTGAGGCGTAAGCAATGACTTTATCCCGTTGCATCATCACACAACCAAGACCCTGAATTGACACGTCACAATAAACCACGAAGTCGTCTGTGCCCTCTGGCAATGAGAGAATAGGTGCGCTACAAAGTCTATCCTTTAAGTGCTGAAATGTTGATTCCTGTCCATTACCCCAACGATAGGTGACGCCCTTCTACGTTAGCGAGGTGAGTGGTTGTGCAATCTTGGAGAAATCCTTGATGAACCTTCTGTAGTAGCCCGCCAAACCCAAGAATTGGCGAATTTCTGTTGGTGTGCGGGGTGCAGGCCAGTTCTTGATTGAGTCTACCTTGGATGGATCAATGTGAATCCCATCCTTGTTTACCACGTGGCCTAGAAAGTGGACTTCGCGAAGCCAAAAGTCGCATTTCAAAAACTTGGCATATAACTGTTCTGTCCGAAGGAGTTCCAAAATAAGTCTCAGGTGCTGCTCGTGTTCCTCCTGACTCTTAGAATAGATCAGGATGTCGTCGATGAAAACAATAACGAATTTATCCAGATAGGGCTTGCACACTCTGTTCATAAGATCTATGAAGACCGCAGGTGCATTCGTCAATCCGAAAGGCATAACTAAAAACTCGTAATGCCCATACCGAGTTCTGAACGCTGTCTTGGAGATATCCTCGTCTCGAACTCTCAACTGATGGTAGCCCGATCTCAGATCAATCTTTGAGTAGAAGCTCGACCCTTGCAACTGGTCGAACAGATCATCAATACGTGGGAGAGGATAACGATTCTTCACGGTCACCTTGTTGAGCTCACGATAGTCAATACATATCCTGAAGGTACCATCTTTCTTCTTCACAAATAACACTGGAGCTCCCCAGGGCGAAGAGCTAGGACATATGAAACCCTTTTCCAAGAGTTCCTGCAATTGAGTGGACAATTCTTCTAGTTTTGATGGAGCTAAGCGATAAGGCGCACGAGCGATGGGTGCTGCTCCAGGAGTTAGCTCGATTTGAAACTCGACTTGACGATGAGGCGGAAGACCAGGTAACTCCTCAGGAAATACTTCAGGAAAATCTCGTACGATCGGAATATCTTCTATCTTCTTCTCTTTCGTTGAGGTGTCAGTAACGAGGGCTAGGATAGTAGTGTGGCCCTTTCGTAAACACTTCTGGGCCTTAAGAAAAGAAATGATGCCAACAACAGCACCACTCTTGTCGCCATGTATCACTAAAGGTTCTCCATTTGAACTAGGAATGCGAACGATCTTCTCCTTGCAAAGGATCTCTGCTCGATGTTGAGATAGCCAATCCATACCAATAACGATGTTGAAACTACCCAGAACGATAGGAATGAGGTCGATAAAGAAGGTCTGACCAGCTAAGACGAGGTTACAACCCTTAACTATGTGTGTGGCCTCTAGACTTTTACCATTTGCTAGTTATACAATGTGCTTGGTGTTCAAAAGTGATGGGGCACGCTTAAGCATTTGACTAACTTTTAGAGACACATAACTGGTATCGGCAACCGAATCAAATAAAACATTAACATAAAAGTCATCCCCTGTTACCCTGCTGTTGCTGCGACGGATTCTGTGGAGCCTGCTGTTGCTGTTGACGATTCTGATTCACAGGTCGTGCGCCCCTGCAATCATTTGCTTCATGACCAAACTTGTCACACCTCAGACAACGACCCTTGTTGCACTGCCCACTATGATGCCTGTGCATCGGTTGCACTTGGGGTGGTTTCCCCTGTATCCACCCTGCCCTTGACTACCAGAAGATTGCTGACTAGGACTCTGGTAGTCATCAGTCTTTCGCTGCTGAGACTGAGACTGAGCTGATGTCGAACCCTTGCTTGAGACTCCATCCCATTTGCGCTTGTTGTCGCTGGGGGCATCAGAAATAGTAGCAATAGCAGTACCAATGCGCTTGGGCAGTCTGTTCTGCTCGACTGCCTGATTGGTGATACGATGAGCCACACGAATAGCTTGCTGGATAGTGGTGAGGTTTGCTGCGGTCACATGACTCTGGATCTCTGGCACTAAACCTTTAAGGTACAGCTCGATGCGCTTGATAGGAGGATCTACCATAGTAGGATACAAGATTGCCAGCTCGTTTGATCTTTTCGTATATGCTTCAATTTCCGACCCTGTCATCTTTAAGTTGAAGAACTCGACTTCCAACTTGTGAATATCATCACGATTACAGTACTCTTCCTTGATCAGTTCCTTAAAATCGTTCCATGGGGTGGCATTAGCAGCAACTATCCCTAGCATTTGAACCTGAGCGTTCCACCACGTGAGCGCTATACCCTCAAGGGTACCAGTAGCATATTTCACCCTACGTGCCTCAGGGCATTCACACATCTCGAAGACAGACTCGAGCTTCTTAAACCAGTGGAGGAGGCCTACAGCTCCTTCAGTGCCATTGAATGTAGTAGGTCGGCAATCCATAAAGGTTTTGAAAGTGCACACAGGGGGCTGAGCATGTTGACCTGTCGTGTGTGTAAGAAGAGACAAAGTTAAACACAAGTGTTGGTTCACGAGAGTAGGACCTCGAGATCCTAGAGTAAGTTGCAATGGCAGGTTATACCTCCTGCCTGAGCGGCTGCAAGTGTTGCAGTAACTTGTTCATTGATTAGAGCCGTTAGCTGGGCTTGAGTTAGGTTAACGCGTCCACTCATGATCTTCATATCAAAGGAAACATGGGTCAGAAAGATTCGCGAAAGTGCCATGACAGAAGAGAGTAAGCACACATGTGTTTTCAAACAATAGTTGTTACGTTCATCTAAGCATACCATACGCAAAGTTCTATGTAACTAGCAAGTAGGCAATATAAACATAAACCATATTACCTATAGTGTTGAGCCTTGCACGTAGAGCGAAGCGTCGTTGTGGATCGTTGAGCACTGTACAGGTTATAGTCTGGTTTTACCAAAAAGCTTTACCCCCTTTTAAAACAAAGTTCACTATAACCAATGGCTCTGATACCAATCTGTCACACCCCCCCAAAATCCACATGCGGAGTATCACCGCTAGGAGGCGTGACTGACCAGGATCAAGCTACCAATCATATTGAACATTGTAAGTAATAAATAAAGTTCAACCACACAATATGAAAGGTGTTCAAAACAAAAGCGTAGTTAAAGTGTTCAGCGGAAGCATAACGTAAAACCCCAACATAAGTAATAAGTTTATAAAGTGTAAATGTTTAACATGGAACTCAACAGTCCATGTTCCCACAACGACCCCGCCTCCCGTGCAAGCTCCATGAATACCTAACGACCTGCAAGGCATGTAACAACGAGTCAACAACAAAGTTGAGCGAGTTCACAGTTGGTTGTTTAGTTTTACCAGTTTGTTTTGAAATCATAAGTTGTTTCGTAAACCATGAGTTAACCAGTAACCTTTTGTTTCCCAAACCATAACCATAACCAGTGGGGGGGCTTCCCCATGTGAACCACTAGACCGTACCATATCGACTACTAACGAAATATAAGTTGTGCCCTACATCAGTTTCTATTATCACTGACAGTTTGCCATAGTCCATTAGTACACGCCCGTTCGAACGACACGGTGTGAGGTTTGTCAAACCTAATAGCGCTATTAACTAATGACCCGCTCGCCATCGGCCTCGGCGATTAAGTCGATATAAAGAGGAGGGACTTCGTGATAGAGTTTTGTCTAGTAAGTTTAAGGTTGTTGTCCTACCCAAGGAGGACGAACGTACGTAGTTCTACCCAAGGAGAATACGTAGAATTTATAGTGGCATCCTACCCAAGGAGGATGGCCATGCATATCCTACCCAAGGAGGATATGTAGGTTCTGTTTTAGTTTATTAACCCATTCCCAAACCACCGGGAATCCCATGCCTTGTAGAAAGTGTGAACTCACCTTGGTTTGCTCGGTTAGATTAAATGTCCGTTAAATAGTTGGTCAATCAAGTCCTATTGTGGTTACCAGATGCAGTCAGTTTCTCAATCACATAGCGTAAATCGTACCACATATTATACAAATAATATACACATATCATCATGCATTTTGGGAATCCATATAGAAATCAATGACATTTTAGTAAGTAACACCTAACGAACCATACCATTTAACATACAACACTTAAACGAACAAACGTAGGACCCATATATATACAACATCTCTTATAAAACTACCCATCCCATTATATTAAACCCAGCCATAACTGTGTCCGCGGCCCACATTCCAGCATGCAGCCTAATCAACTAGTGTTTTGATGTTGCTACCCGACTAACACCACACACTTAGCATGCCAGCCCACTTGGACTAGACACGGCCCAACATAATTTGATTCAGTCCAAATAGATGCAAAAATCCATTTAACCTATGATGACCCATTAATATGTATGCGACCAGTTAAGGCATTCGGCCCAGTCTTTAAATATTTTATTTGATTATTATTATGCAGCATATGCAACCCCAACATACCCAGCTATATCGCAGGCCCTAAAGTTCAGTTTATCGGCCCAAGTCAACAAACAAAACATTTGCAATTCATGTGACACGCAAAATCGTGCCAATTAATATAGCACAGTTTCAGTGATTCATTAATATTATCATTGCCTTTCTATAATATCAAATGGACCACTCAGGTTTTAGTCAAATCTGATAGCACAGTTTCAGTGATTCATTAATATTATCATTGCCTTTCACTAGTACTCTTTTATCAGAATGTGTCATCTTCAATCTTGAAATCAAAGTATGATGACCTATATTAGTCCCTTTGATAATTTTTGATTCAATTACAACTTTTCCGAGTTTTGTGACTTGTAAACGTGTGCCGTTACACAATCCATTTGTTTGATCAATGTTTCTGAGTAACATTACTGGAGCACCAACTTTCAATACTAATTTATGGTTAAGTAAACTAGACAAATGAATCTTGGTTAACACATCAGGAGGAAACAATGCCATATTAATCTCTAATTCTTCCTTAGATTAACATAAACTATCTGAACTAAAACAAATCTTCTTTTCACCAAGCAGACTCTCTAACAACTCTTCATTTATTGAATCCACTACTTCATTTGTTGGAGCAAGAATAGCTCTTTGTTGGAAATACGTTAAATCCCACAAACACTTATTCGTATCCGGATATGTAAATGAAATCAGAAAAGAAACAGGATTGACTTGATCATGAATAAGTAAATCATCTGGAATTTCAATATCTACATCACCATCATTTTCATCACCAAGGAGACCATCACCAAGCTTTAAAAGCCATTCTTCAAATTCCTTTATTTCTTGCAAATCTGTTTGCATACATCCAAATCATAATCTCATAATCTCAGTTAGCCTTAGTACTTGATAATGTTGCCATATATAAGAAGAATTCAAAGAAGCATTGACTTTCATGCTTCTGGTACCTTTAGGGATGACTAGTATAATTTGTCTAAAATCACCACCAAATAGAACGACCTTTCCTCCAAAGGCTTGCCTTTTGTGTTCGATTGACTGGAAGGTGATATTTCTCTCATTGTCCTATCGAGAGCCTCGAAATAATGCTTGTGAGTTATAGGTGCTTCATCCCAAATAATAAAAGTTGTTTTTTTAATTAAATCACCTAATTCAGTATTAAGCTCTATCGAACATATTGAATTCTCGTTAATGTTGATTAGAATTACATACCTTGAATGAGCAGTTCTACCACCATCCAGCAAAAGTGATGCAATTCCACTGGATGAAACATTCAATACAACTTCACCTTTGGATCGTAATGCAGCTGCGAATGTCTTCCAAAGAAACGTCTTCCCAGTTCCACCATAACCATATACAAAGAAGACACCTCCATCACCTTTTTCAATCGCTTCTATAACAACTTTATAAATTCTTTACTGTTCGGCAGTTAAACACTTTAAATAACCAGCATGCTCCCTTTGTAGAGTAGCTCTGTCATACGATAATTCTTTCATTATCAATCAATTGTTCAACGATGATACATAATTGTCAGGAACACTTGGCATGTTAGCAAAGTTAGTGTACTCCCATTTCTAAGTACCAACTTTTCAATTTGCGATAGACAAATGTTTTCAACTTCTTTTTCTTGTAGAACTAAATCTAAAATAAATATAAAAAAGTATTAAGTTTTTCACAATTCAGGAGCTATTGCATAATATTAATGTAGTTGGTTATAACTTTAATAAATTAATTACATTACCTGCAATACCAGTTATCTTTCGTTGCTGGAACACAATATCTTAACATAATAGGGACTTGGTTTGCGACCAAAAAACAACAGGAAGAGATATGGAGTTTGACAGTAGCAACATTACAAAAAAATCTTCAAGAAGTCTACGGTTGACCATGTGCTAGCTTCTTTTATGGCATTAACCTATTCCTTATCATCATCTAACAGTCCTCGTGCAAAACAAGCATCTTTGAATGTTTCAAAAACATGTCCATCAACTGTTTTTATATCTTCAAAACAGGTTGGTCCCCTAAGATGATTCAATAAAATCCTTAAGTAATAACAATCACCAAGTGATGGTGGGACATAATGTATCCTCCCAACTGATCCATACGGATGCTTTCTTCGACACCATTTCTGATTTTTACGTATCCATACCTAGTGTCTCGGGAACTCTATATACTTCAATGTCCTGGCAAATACATCAACTTTGTCACAATTCATCCATTCTGTGAACATTGTCATTTTCACAGTTGGATCACTAACGACATCACACAAATTAGCATGATCATCATACACAATACTCTGACCATCTTCACAATGGAAAGGCAATACTTCAACAGCTGGATATCTATAATGTATATAATACTTGAGTATTCTCCAAGCAATTTCACAAGCAGAAATATACCTACAATCAAGGTATGCTTTTTATCTCATCTACAGGTACATTCTGCTGCATGTCATTGTTGGTGGTATTGGATTGGAAAACAGAAGTCGTGACTCTATCAGGTCCCTTATTAATATATTTAAAAAAATATTTGATAGAACCTGATTGGTTGCACCATTTAACGTTAATGTGGCACTGGTACTTTCTGAGTAGAAGGGTATTGTAAGGAACTACAAACCTATTATCAAGTGAGACGCCATTCTTTACTATTGTATTACTTGTTTGACGATGCTGGTAGACAGGATATCCTTCAGAATCAACACAAGTCTCGTCTACATATTTTTTGGGAACTTTTTAGAACATTTTAGCTGAACCATACATGGACATCGTGGGTTGTCTGTACCGCATGGTCCATGAATCATAAATTGCTTGACAAGCTCATATAATTTAGGATCTCTTTCTTTATCTGGTATCTCAGCACTAATAACACGTTCGATATCAGATGCAGTTGGAAATTTGCTTTCAGTACTCAAGAACAAACATATGTGAGCATGTGGCAGTCCACGCTTCTAAAATTCAACTGTATACATAACTGAAATGTTTTCAAAGGTGAGTTGTTAGATAAATATAATTAGGTGTTCACAGTTAAATACTTTTAGTAAAAGGTACCTGCTTGTATGTCGCCAAAGAATTTATGTTTCTTGAAATCTTTAATTAGATTATTCAATTTACACTTGAATAATCTAGAGATAATATTCGGCCTGTCTTTAGGATTAAGAGATTTATCATGCAAACACCTATAAATCTCAGGCCAATTGGAATTACATGTCACTATTATGAATAGATCGTGATATCCAACAGCCTGTAAATTGCCATAGCATCTAAGTATTTTTGCATCATATATCTATAACCACCAGTAAATGATGAAGGTAAAAGTATAGGTTTACCACAATTTGAGGTATTATTTTATCCACTTTCAACAGTAGCATTCACAATCTTAGAACTTTGGGTTTTAAGTTTCGATTGTTATGTTCTTATATAATTCAACCTAGCAGATTCTATCATCGCGTATGCATAAACCAAAAACTGTTGAAATAGTTTTTTTTTTTTTGCATTAACTAACAATGAAAACTGATTGTGTCTATCTTGTATTTTGTAACAAAGGAATTCTATAATTGTAAGGTTGATTCTAAGTACCTCATTATCAACTGCAATCCCTCTATGTTTAATACCAACTCTATAACCATCTTCTGCATATGGGAAAATAAGTGGATATTGCAAAGCAAGGTAAGAAGGACGAAGTTCACTAATTCATTGAAGACCACCAGACTTCCTTTGAACAATGATGTCTCGTTTATCAAATGCTCCATCAAAATCACCAATTATTAATGCAGCAATTTCTGATGCAGTTGGCAAGTTGTGAATTCTTCCATCCTTATCTCTTGTTCCAATAAGCTAGAGGGTTACTTCTTGCCACTCATTTTCTTGAAAGAAATCTCTTACCATTCTAAAGGACTGGACAAGAGGATTGCAAGAATCCAACATATTTTTAAGACTTTTGATGGTTGTAATATCAAGCTGGTTGTTTGTTGTGGTTTTGGAATCTATATGAGAACTGCAAGGAATATAAGGATGTTAAAATTTACATTCATTTCAAATGAACCATGGATGTGAATATATTCGGACGCAATATATATAATCATAAATGGCACAATTTCATAAAGAAATTACCTTACTGCCTTTTGACAATTTACCACCTCGTTTTGTGAATCATATATGTAAAGCTGTGAAAATTTGGGTTCTTCTCCATCGTCCGGAAGTAGACTACCCATTCGATGATAATTCTGACCTTGTAGTCTAAATATATAAGGACCTTTGCCTCTCTGATAACTTTTTTCAACCTTGCAACCAAGAGATGTAAACGAAAACATCATGTTATATGCTCGAATATTATTCATCAACTTCTAACACTCTGAAGTATGTTATTTTGTCCTTTATTGTTTTCCTTTGTTGTTTCTTTTGTTTGTTTTGACAGGATTAACGAAAATGTCGTCGAGGTTCCGAGGAAGAGGAAGAGGCAAGGAGCCATTCAACGCCCCCAACAATCACGAGGCCGGACCTTCTCACCGGCGAACCCCGTCAGTCACCATGAGTACCAGTCCTCAAGAAGACTGGAGGACCTATTTGGAGCCCGCGAGGTGATCTGTCTCGCTAAGTTCATCACCCTCTTACCACCATTCCTTCGGGCCGCAATCAGAGAACGAGCCCGAACACTCGCACCACTCTTTCTTACCGTTACGACGGTCAACCTCTCATCGGGCCTTTCAGGACCCGACACCTTATTTTCAGACCCGGTTCAACCCGGCTAACCAGATGGAAGAACCAATGGGTCACAACACATTGGGCCCTGGAGACCATTTCCCTAAAGCTCAGGGAATGGATATGGATGATGACCCAGATCCCACCGAGCCACCATCTGAGACACCTACTCACCCCATCTAGATTTCGGATGGGTCGTCATATCATGGATCACCTTATCGTGGTCCAGACAATTATGAGTCAAGGTTTGCCCAATACGACTGGGTGTTTACTCCCAGTTACAACTCTCAGCAGCAGCAGGATCCCTTGGAGGATTTGCGTTTTGTAGCGGTCACTCCACCGCCACCACCACCAGTGCAGCAACCACCTCCGGAGCCACCGAGGCGTAGGAGATCAGGAGCACGGATGTCCGTGCGAGGGGGATTCCATTTCAGCACCCCTCAGCCTGGAGGAGGTGGAGGTAGTGGTGGTAGATCAACATGTCCATTTGAACAGCAAGGAGAATATGAGGTTTTCTTATGATTCTTATTTCCCCTAAGCATTTCATCTTCCCACAACATTGCATCACACCTAGAGCACACAAAGATGGCATCTCCATGATCAATATAATCTTCAGAATTGAATAAATTTATAAGTCCCTATAAGTTATATAAACCTTGAATGCTTAACAAGAATTTAGATTTGTATCTTGTACCTTTAGAAATTCCATAAATCATCTTAATTATAGAATCTGCTAATATCTTATCAGTCATTGATAGATCAATTTTAGGTATGTCACCTATATTGAAAGTTGTAAAATAAGACATATGTAACAATTGATAAAAGCTAAGATATGAATATATATTAAAGGAAAATTTTGTTTTGAAACATATAACGCATACAATTTGTAATATTTGATAATGGAGTCCTCTCAACAGAATCAGATGTTTGCTTAGTACTTCTAAAAGGAGTGTGATGTACATTCCTTGATGAGATTTTTCTTGATGAATCTTATAACATAAAAGTATATAAAATAAATAAACAAAACTACAATTCATAATTAAATTAAAAAAAAATATCTCGAGTACTGTAAGTTTACCTTTTCCTTTTCCTTTTGTAGATGACTGACACAAATTACTACTAAGATTTGGAGTAGCATAAGTAGGAGGGTGATATGCATTCCTTCGTTCAACATTGGTTGTTGAAACTTGTAAAATAAGACATATGTAAGGATTCTCAAAAGGTAAGATATGAATATATATTTCTTTTAAATTTTGTTTGGAAACCTATAACACATACCATTTGTAATATTTGGTAATGGAGTCCTTTCATTAGAATCAGATGTTGATGTAGGATGAAAACCACAACCATTACTGGGTTGGCGACCCAGGTATGGTACTGAACTTCGCGCAAGATTCTGGCGCTGAGTAACTCTGTTACTTGTTCGTTCATGGCTTCCGCTTTTTCTGTGCTGAGACTGCGTCTTCCCTGTGCGACAGGTTCTGCTGAGGGCCTGATGTTCAAACAGTGTTGCGCTACATCTCGCGGAACCCCAGTCATGTCCGCCAGGCACCAGGAGAAAATGTCTTTATTATTGGAAAGTAATTCCTTTAATTGTACTTGTATTGCCGGTGAAATGGCGTGCCCTGGTAAGATGGTCTGCTCTGGATATTCTTCGTTGAGGACCCATTTTTCCGGCTCACTCGGTGCTGATGGTTTGGCCATTTTTGCTGGTGGCTCATCGTCCACGTACATAACTTCTTTACTTGAGTACAAAATTGCTACTCCGGTTTCCGTTGGAAACCCGCAAGCAGCATGTGGAATAGAAGTGATCATGCTGAATTCTCGCTGTGATCTTCTTCCTAGCAAGACATCATAGCGCGATGTTGCTGGCATGACCATGAAATTTACTGTGACTGTGCGTGAATGCTTGCCATCTGATAGAGTCACAGGAAATGCAATTTATCCTAATGGGAACACAGCTTCGTTACAGAAACCGGTGAGAGGAAAATCGACCGGTTCTAAACGAGCTTTATCCTCTGGATCAAGTTGCTTGAAACACTGTTCATATATTATATCCATTGAGCTTCCTGGATCTATGAACATATAATTCGTTCTATAGTGGCCGAAAATGCTGGTAATGATTACTGGTCGTTCCTCCTGAGGACCTCCAGGGACGACAGGAAATACGACTTGTTGCTCTCTCCAATGTTGATTATGACTACGTTTGTTTGTCCTTCCAGAAGGACCCCCTTGCACCATGTGTATCTACTTTGGTTCAACATTCTGATGGTTGATATCTTCTGATTTTTGGGTTATTTCGTCATTACTAACAGATTGGATGTACCACTGACTAGGTGTCTGTGGGTTCAATAATGTAGTGTCTAATTTCTCTTCACCTTCTTTCAGAGTATCAGATCTGTCATTCGACAACTCATATCTGATGTTTTGTGTGAAAATTTGGTTCATAGCGATCTAGAATTTGTTGAACCAGTATTCCGGAGTTCTTTCCGGGAGTGGATCTGAACGATTGTGAATCTTTGAGGAGTCATTTCCTTCTGAATGACTGTTGTTGCTTCTGTTAATTCCCATGGTTCCGTCAATCTGGTTATCTCGGGTTTTGAAACCATTGAATTTAGATTGAGGACTTGATGGGTGAAGTGGTGAATTCTCTGCCATGTGAAACAGAGGGTGGAGAAATGTGAATCGAAACGAGAAAAAACAAGTAAAACAGAGAAATCAGTGGGCGTCCAATGAAGAAACACTGGATAAATGACCGGAATCAAATTATCCAGGGGGTTACGTTCTGTATAAAAAGGGTGGTTCTCTCTCGTTTGATTCGAAGGGACGAGTCTTCTTCTCCGGTGAACACTGCAAAACAGAACACTGTTAGCCTCGTTACGGGGAGAAGGGAGGTTCTCTCCGTAACCCAACTCCTGCGTGAGAATAAGTATGTGTTTATGAAGAAGAAGAAGAAGAAGTATTGGTGAAGTGAGTGTAACTTGCCGTTCATACCTGAATTACTCTCGTATTTATAGCCGAGAGTATGGGCGGGAAAACCTGTTATTGAAAAGTTGACAGGAGATGCTAACTCCATAAGCGGTTATTTCCCATTCCGTTAATCCTCTCAATCCGATATGAGTGCACACGGATCGTTATTCGGATCAACGGCTGGGGTGTTGCCATGTGGAAAGTGGGCAAATGGAGATTTCTCTCCAATTCCATGCCATCATCATGATTTCAGGGTTGCCTGGGATGATGACACGTGTCCCAGGCAGTTATAACCGTCTGGTGGTGCACGAATGAGTCTTCTAGAAGATTATTGTCATAATCCGGTGTGGCTCCTTATCATGTGGTATCAGCTTAATAAATTAAACCCAAGTCTGGGTATTATTAAGCGAAAGTATTTTTAGGATTCTCATCCTTTTTGTTATGGAGGAAAGGCGTAAGGATTCATTAACTTCCTTTTGGCTCGCGGGCATTATCTGCTATTTTTCTTCTATGCTCTCTTTGTTGGACCAGTGCACGGCCGCGCAAGGTTTAAAGAGGGTTAAAAGGTTGACGTGGTGGTATGGTCCCAAGTACTTATCACGAGGTTTTTGGGACCTTACCCCTTAACATACCTTGTGTTGGTTATTTCTTTCCAATTTGTGGCAATGCATGCCCATTCATTACGCTTACCTATAAGCATAAAACTTTTTTAAAAGAGAACATTAAATACAAGGTTTAAGTGGAGATCACCATTTGACCCGCATGACTCATTCATCCCTTTTACCATTCTTGCATACAAACATATTTGTATATATATATATAAGTTTAAGACATAACTTGGGTAATATTCGCTTTTTAAAGAATATTTACTTGCATAGTCTGTAATTACTTACACATTCGAACTTTTCTTACTTATCATTCATTCCCTTCTATGTTTCAAATCCGTCACGCGGTTTCTAACATATCATTCATACTTTCATTCCTTCTTTGTTTCGAATCCGTCTCGCGGATTATAACATATCATTCATACTTTCATTCCTTCTTTGTTTCAAATCCGTCTCGCGGATTCTAACATATCATTCATACTTCTCATGTGTATTTGGTACTTTCAAATCCCTGAGAGCCTTGCATTTCCCTTCACCCTCACGTCCACCTACTACCTAATTCTAACGGACATACATGTAACAATTATCACAGTCTCACGAACGTCATATGTTTCTTGTGTACTGGCCAGGTACACAATCCACATACTAGTTTCGTGTCTTCGTGTAATCGTCACCTTATGTCCGAAGAATTAGGTTTCAGAACGTTTAACATTTTCATAACTTCATTTCCATTCTATTATTATATTTCATTCAAAATTTTCCTTCACTTGATAGATTTTACCATTACATGCACCCACATGCTAAATTTACGTACCTGGGTCAATATGTCATATTACATGCCTTGGTTCCGGTCCTAGACCGCATTCACCGATCATCATTTCCAAGCAATTATGCTTACCTTACACATAACATACTATTAGTTTCTTTCATATACATAATTTAATACATACTTACATTCACTTTAACCTTTAGGCCTTGATCGAGTCTTGGAGTGTACGGGTTCCTTGTCACAAGAGCACACAGGTTTGAGTTCAAGTATTTACCTCCTTCTACTTGATTTCTCTCAAATCAGGGCTCTGATACCAACTTGAAAGACCCCAACACTTTTTATCTTAAAAAACGACGCAGCGGAAAAACGAGTCACAAAATTCTTTCTTCATTAACAATGTTACTTACATTTGTTTAACATTTACTAATTGAATTACAACTTTCATGATATAATAATTCTACAAGTGTTACAAAATTCAACCTAAGTGGCCGTTCTTCCTGTACAATCCCCGCTATCAACTCGATCCATATTCGCTTCTCTTTGTTCGAGGTAGAAGAAATCAGTGCGACACCTGTGGACATCACATACAACTCAATCGTCAGTCATTAACACACCATAAGACATTATTCTAAATACTAGGGAGCCATATTAACAATCTATGGTACAAACATAGACCCATTCAAGCATTCTCTTATTCCGTATTCGGCTTCAATCCTTCATAATTCGACAATCTCATACCTGCATTGCCTTTCAAATCTCAAATGCAACGTTAGTAATCATCAATGTCCAAGTGAGATGAAATCATTTCTTTATGCCTTTATAACATCTCACCTTCACACATATATAAACATTCCTGCCTACATTCATGCGTATGTACCTACAATATGCGCACACATACCTACGGTTCTCGCTTACCACTTATTCATTTTATTCCATGCTTCTTCTCATGGTCACGACTTCCGGAATGTAGGTTTTATTCTTACCATTCTACATGCCCACACATTCCTAGACTCGATTAGTTATAGTCTTTCTTCACAATTGCATAAGAAAAATCCGTACTTTCATTATCCGGGGACTCATACATCACTTGTGTTCTAGACCAGCTCTAAATAACTTATGTGACATTGAAAATCATCGAAACATCAAGTCCGGTTGCGAAATCAAAAAGAAAAACCAAAATTTGTCATCTGACAGGGCCTTGCGGGGCGCGACAGCCCCTACCCTATTCTTCGCGGGCCGCCAGTGATGTCACATTACGCGACGGTGTAACATGGTTGCTGTCGCGTAGCGCGACAACCTTATTTCGTCAGAATGTATTCTTGTTGCTGCTGCACGTTTTCCCAGCTATCATTTTACCAAAACACCAACATCTAATTTGCATAACTTTCGTTCTACATAACCAAAACACATAATTCTTGATTCTATGCGACCGTAATTTAATTACGGTTTCATTTATCATCTCGGGTCGCTTCAAAAGCTGGTTTATAAACAAACGGCTTACAAATCATTTATATCATTATTTGACCCACCGTAATTTAATTACGGTTTCGTTTATCATCTCGGATCGCTTCAAAAGCTGGTTTATAAACAAACGGCTTACAAATCATTTATATCATTATTTGACCCATTCCTTATTACCATTATTTGACCCATTCGATCCTACTAATTTACCTTCATAAAAAGAAAACAACTCCTCCTTCGTGCTAAAATTAACACTTATTAAATACTCTCTTTCATATCATATTCTTTGCATAAACTTTTCACATTCACAAATATTAAAATTCCTACATACATACTAAGAAGTGATCAGAAAACACTTACCTTTAGTGTCCGTGTACATGTTTGGTCCATTGTTTCCTCTTGAGCCGTTAGCCATCCATGCTCGCATCAATCGCCAAGATTTCCATCCTTACATTTATTACATTGTTAATATACGTGGGCATACACATAAAACACTCATTTTCTTTTCATTCATACATTACTTGACCTTCGTTCGTCAATTGTCGCATACATAAGACATGTACTAATAACCACTTCATTCCAAATTTACACAACTCAATGATCATTATTTACCACATCAATCATCTAATACATAATACATTAACTTTCTATTTCAACAAACGTGTCCAAAGGTCGATGCATGATAATCATACGTTGTTGACTTTAAAAGTCAACTGCCCTATTCATGTACCTTCAAATTATGAACATAAATCTACTTTGTAATAGTAAACCATAATAATATCATCATACACCTTTCATACTCACGTGGTAATGGACGATCCGCATGATTGTCTAGCTATATGCACATGTAATCACATAATCATCCCTACTCATGCTAATTCTTCATGATCCTACGGATTGAAAGTTAGTCCATTACCATAACTTTACCATCTTACTTACTAGTGAATTCACACACTTCTCATTTAGTACATGATCGTTTACTAGTCATGGTCAAACACTTAATCCCACTTACAGCATGCATCATACCCTTGAATTATGTAGTACAACCTTCTAATGCATGTTCCTTAACATATCATCTTATCAAACTACTTACCCACTTGTAATCCCTCTAAAACACATTCCTTATGCGACTTCCATTATTTACTACATTATTATCACATTCTACACATTCTCATCCATTGTTAACATACAATTCCATTTATCATATTCACCTAAGCATTTCATCAAACACTTGGTGTGCATACCACTTATTAAGCATAGTGTACTAGTATTTTAAGCATGTTTCTTCCCAATTTCATCTCATGAATTATGTTATTCATACAAGATCACATTATCAACAATTCTACATCATAATCACCATCAAAACTTAGTTCCTTGTCACACCTTGACTTTTGTGGAAGCGTGATTATGTGTCACTTGCTTAATATCATTGCATTCAACCATAACAAACATCTATATGATAGAAACCATGATGTTCATCCATAACTTAGTTTCAAAACATTACAACCAACATTGTTTTAAATCCAAACACAGACTTCAAATTTCAAAATACAACCCAACTGAGTTTTAAGTTCCATACTGGACTTCACAAAAGACACTAGTAAAAACGAGGCATTGAACCATGTATCCTATCAAGGATAACACACACGATTCAACCCTTCAGTGCAGGATGACATCACTTATTTGAAGACACAACTTGATATCTTGAACGCCCGCTAGATCCATAATCAGTTTCCTGAAATACATGTAGTTTGAAAACATCAAAAAAAGTTGAGCGAGTTCATGTGTTTTGTATGTGAGCTCGTAATAATCTTTGTAACCATAGTATATATGTAATTGTAAACCCTGGTATGAAAGCAACAAGGAAAACGGATCGATTAATGATTTGCAAGGCCATTAATATGTGTGACGTGATGCAGGAAGGCTGAATCCTAGCGGATTTTGTACCGGGCTTCCGGCTGGAAGACATAGTCACCTCATGGGCCAAATCCCGGTCCTCATGGGTGGGACTCGCAACACCCAAATAGATCTATCACTCATGTCCCTCGGTCCTACTACGAGGATTAATGGTCTTAAGCGTTGTACCCACCACTTACATGATCTTGCAGTACAATCCTTAGCTAACCATACCATATGTAAACGTTTGTAAACAATTTGTAACATGTACTTCACCCCCGAAGTTATAAAACTGGAAACAGTCAAAAGAAAAGGGGGACATGAACTCACAGTCTTGCGTTCTTCGATCCAACCCAAAGCTTCTTCTAGTGTGCACGACTACCTACAACGTACTACGGTTTATTAGACGGGTGGGTCGTGCCTTGACTCAGTCTTAATTAGTGTATTTGAGTTGCGTTTCTTTGTGTCATCAATATCATTCCAACTTATATAATTATTTGTTAAAATAATCAAGACTTGTTAATCCTTAACGACGTTAAACAATCTAACAACTATAACTTCTTCGTTTCATTTAAGTTAACAACTTACCCTGAATTGTTCGGTTAACGATTCGGTAGAGCTCGGTGACACGTAGTTTAGTTACCGTGTTTATTTAGAAATTTATAAGATATTCCCTGTTAGGAATATTGTAAAATGCACGCTAGCGAGTCACGTCTTGGAAATGACATCACGAAGTCATATTTAGCTAGCTTTGCACAAGGATATCCAGGTGAGTTCATAACCCCACCTTTTTTATGGTTTTACATTTTTTTCTAAATGTTTTCGGGGTGGAAAGACATGCAAGTTTTGCAAAAATAAAAAAAAAATCGATGAACGAAAACTCATACATCTAAACTGTGTTGCGAATGAATTTCAAGGAACTTAAATGGTTTACAAATGATTTAGACTAAACAAACCGGTTTTACAAAACGCAGGCATATTTTACGAAACATGCATGATTTTCTAATGGGTACGGGCGACGCAGTCGAGGTGATTCGACACAAACGAGGGGATTCGACACAGTCAAGGTGATTCGACACAGTCGAGGTGATTCGACACTAAAAATCGTCTACACGGGTTGAGTACTTCCTATGTCGTCTCATATGTTAATGTCCTCGCGAAAGATTAGCGATCAACCTATTCATAGACGCTTTACATACCCATTTACAACACTAAAACTTTCATATATTTATAATATTCATTTGACGCAAACTTATAATACATGGATTTACAAACTTGGGCAACGTTTTCAACTTATGTACAGGTAAGAGGACGGGTTGGTCCTGCTTACAAAGACTCTAGTGGGCTAGACCCAAAGTTTTCATACAGCATGCCGAGAAAATGATTTTACTAAATTTTCTCCACAACTTTTAAAAACGGGTTATTCAAAGGATTTATTTCAAATCTTTTACATACAAACTATGAACTCGCTCAACTTTATGTTGATTTTTCGCATGTTTCTTTCTCAGGTTACTTTCTCAAATCATGGCGCGGCTGGAATAGGAGAACCGTTAGAGATTCGAGTACTTAGTGGGCGTTCGTTTTCTAGAAGTCCTAGCTTACATGCTTCCGCTGTGCAATGAAGATACCAGTCCAGTCACACCAGCTCTGATTTTTTGGGGTTTGACATTCCTAACATATAATGTATCAACATAATCATGATATCAATATTTACTTGTTCATCATCATTACCCTCATACTCATACACTTGGGTTTCACTCTAAATCATACAAATAATTAAAATTAAACAATGATTCAGCTTCAACACAATAGGGTTAACAAGTACTCATTCTAATTTCAACTAAATTCATGAATTCATCATAACCCATGTCATCAAACATCATCAAAATATAGAAATTTTACTTACTTTATGTGTAGAATACTTGGGTGATCACCAATCTTACTTCATGCATCAATTTTTCGGCTAATTCCTCTTTCAATTTGAAGGTTCTTCATGAATTAAGGTTTGCACCCCCTTCCCCATCCCTCTGATCGTTCATACGCACACACCCAGTGTGTGTGTGTGTGAATTTTGATTTAATAAAATTCAATTTCCAATTTGGCAACCTTTGTCCCTCAAATTAGTTACTTAATCACATTGCTACCCAATTCCTTCCCTTACTTGTTTTTGTTAGGCATTTAACTAGGTATAACAACCAAGTTATTATATTTCATTTAATTAACATGGCAACATACCTACGTATTAAATATTTGAGTTTTTGGTGTGTTACATAACAAACATAAATAAAACCACAAGGAGTCTTCAAAATAAGTGATTTCTACTTAACTCTCGTAACACATGTTTTTGATAAGCTTCTAACTATTAAGCTTAGATGGATTCTTCGGGGTTCTTCTCATGTTAGAGGATAGCTCACCAACATTTACAACATCTTGAACTGTTCGTTTTCCATTCGGACTTGTACCAGAATCCTTTTCAATTTCAACGGCGCAAGAGTCGGCCGTAAAAAAGACAACATTCTTGCAACAAATCACAAAACAACTAATTAATCTTTAAATAAAATAATAAACTCTAAAAACATATTAAATGTACTTTCAAAAATACCTACTCACCTTTGAAGTTCATTCAGCACACACCTGGGAACAGTCTGAAAGGTTAACATTTTTTATTTCAGTTGCTTCTTGAGTAACCTAAAAGGTCGCAATATACAATATTATATAAAAAGGTGCAGAATCCACTTTTCGAACCTCAAAACAAAAATAAATAAATTGAACAAAGTAATTTTATATGCTATCTCATCAGCATTCTCATCACCGTTATCATCTCCGGCAACCAATTGAGCAATTATTACTGGATCATCGCTTGTTTTTTGCACAATATAAACATGATAGTCATTTTTAAGATTGAATTCAGAAACATCAATCTTAAAAGCCAGCTTCTTATCAACCAATCGAGATATTTCATACGAGAAAGATTCAGTATCATTCGCCTTCATTTACCTTTCTCTTATATCACTCGCAGCTAATCCAACAATCTTCAGAACATCTCTATCAAACATAACAAAAGATACACTACCAATCTCATCTTGCACCCAGACATGCAGCTTGAACCTGAAATATACATAAATGCCTAAATAAACTCCCAAATTACAATGGAATATCAATCTTAAACTGTTATTTATATAAATAACATGTTAAATAATCATCATTGCTTACTTTATGGTGATGGATGTACATTCACTACCACATTTGGGATAAACCAAAGCAGTAGCAGGCATTTGAAGAATTTCTTCAGAAACATTTTCAACATTCTATAAATAATCAGTTTTAGGTATGACCTTCTTGAATCACTTACGACAGGCAGCATATAACCAACCATAGTCTTCTTGCACAATCTTTATCGTGGCAACTACAACACAAGACATTTCCTGTAAAAACAATATATCCACGTTTAATCTACTTTTGACAAACATGTAGGTGATAAACTAAACAAATAACCAAACTATATAAAAAGCTGTGAAACCTTTTCTATCTCGCTAATCTCATCAACATGTTTCTTGACATTATCTGTTACGAATTCTTTATGCAATTGATAAACAGTCTGAGACAAAAGTATTATTTGAGAATTAGAACCACTCGCCTATCCTTGTTTCAGTATAAGACTATTCCATGCCACAAATGATTAGAATTAGTATAAAAATTACATGAAACAAACTATTTGACTTCAAAAATATATACAGTGCATATTATGTTGACAAATTACCTCCTCCTTAGCTTATTAACTTCATCGATTACTTCATTCAGAAACAGTCGAGTTGTAAACTTATCACTTTGAACTGTAAATTGGTCAATATCAGTGTTTTAAAAGTCGCTAGGTGGTCCCTAGTCGGCCGACTGGGGAGTTGGGAGTAATCGGAGTACTCGGAGAGTACTCGGGGAGTATGCGGACATGGTAACTATAAAGAAAATTAATTGTTATATATTATATATTTTTTAAAATAAGTATAATTCATGTCAACCGAGTATAATTTAAAATGAAACATGTTTAAAGTTCAAATATTCTGAATACAAGTCCGACTAGTCTGAGTACAAGGTCGAGTAGTCCGAGTACAAGGTCGAGTAGTCCGAGTACAAGGCCGAGTAGGCCGATGTTGACCGATTTTGACTGATTTTGACTAATTAAAAGTCAACAAACCACGTTGACCGCCTAGACCGACTAGGCCGACTTTTTCCGACTACGTCCGACTAGGCGCCGACTAGGCCGACTAGGCACCGAGTTTGACCGAGTTTGACGGAGGCCGAGTAATTGAGTCCGCCTTGGAGGAAGTCGCCTCGGAGGGGTTCCGAGGACCCAGTACTCGGCCTTGGAATCCAACTTTTACAACACTGGTCTATATGCAAAAGTATACAAGTATTTAGTCAACCTGTTATTATATTGGCAGAAATGAAGCGTATAGTTATGATTTGCAAAAAGTAACAAAAATTACCTTTCTATTCCTTACACTTTCCATGTTGTATAACAGCCATCACATGCTCATTAGTTGCGTTTTTAGAAATGAAGTCGTTAAACCGAAGAGCATAATCATTCCAAATAGTACATCGCAAAACCGTACCCCTACATGAAAACAATATTTGTACGTATACCTCATACAAAAAGAAATTAACAAGATAAACTCAAACTATGTTATGACCATTTTTTTACAATCTATACAATCAAATCAATATTGAATGAATAACAACATAAAATCAAAGGTAACTCATAACCATTTATTACATTACTAAATGTCACACCCCCAAAATACCACATGCGGGAGCCCCCGCGAGGCGTGTGACGTACCAGGATCTAGTCACTAATCACATTGAACTCATACATGATTTAAATAAAAACTTTCCTTTATTAAGGTAAAGTATTATATTACATAAAATATAACTCATCGTATTCACCGGAAGCATAAATCATTTATTAAGTGTTACATAAACCGTATGTACGAAAACCATTAGACTCGTCTCGCGAATCCATGCATTACAACCCATGACCACTCCAGCATCCCAGACAGCAAGTTCCACATCCACACATACCTATAACCTGCGAGCATAAACACACGTGTATCAGACAACGCTGGTGAGTTCATAGTTTTACAAAAACGTTAGTTACCAAGTGTTTTAATTCCGTTCATTGATTACCATGTTGATAATACCTCGGATACAAGACGACTCCTGATTTATTTTGCACTTTCCCCAATGCTCCTATCAAAGCATTGGTCATGACTAGGTCATTAGTTCACACCCGTCCTCTCCGGTATGGGGTGAGGGTGCCAAACCTAAGTAGCGCTACCAACTAATACCTTGTTACCTCTCAGGTAACCAAACAACAAGGAGGGACTTTAAGGGTGATAGGATGAGTATATTATCCAACATTCCAGATTTATCCACAAAACGTATTCTTCTCAGGAATACCCAATTGATTTACCCAAAAACCAATCCCTCTTAGGGATACCCAATGACTGTCCCAACCACTGGGACGCATGCTCAAGAGAAATGAACTCACCTTCGATTGCTCGGTATGTTATGCTATGTTATCTGTCCAAGTTGGTCAACCAGATCCTAATGGGTTTATCACTAATAATCAGTTTCGGAAACATATTGATCACACATTCTTCGTTCACACTACACAAATAGTGTACAAGTAAAACACATAATCATACACATATTCCAATCATCCATACACTAGTAAGCATGTTTCATGTTTCACATAAACAATAATTCAATCGCACAATCTAGTGTGCATCCCATTAACACATCAACAAATAGCAGATAAGGCCCAAACGAAACGTGTAGCCCAGTTGAGTGTGCGATGATACTCCAAGTGTGCGGCACAATAGACTGTTCGGCCCAGGTGGTTGCCAACTCTAAAGAGTTTTGCGAGACTAACCCAAGCCCACTTAATCTATGCTCAAATCCCACATAAAACCTAGCTAATGCACCAAACCCGTCCCGGCCCATTAACATATAAACATATATACCCTAGCAATTCACTAATTTATTTAATGGCAGTTAATATAATCAACATGCTGAAAAGGACTACATGCCCCAAGATATCATCTTTATTTAATTATTTAACGAAGTCAACATTCAAACTGATTAATTAATCACAATCATCCCATAGCATTATTATCACCAATCGACCCATCTCATTGGTTCGACTTTATGAATGTTCCAGATTCACTTAAGCAGTTTAATCATCTCAAACACCTCAAAAGAACCCTATCGCATATGTATTCTAACTAACCGGTTTCATCATCATGAATCTCATCTATGTTTTGTGTTATCAGTTTATAAATACAAGCAATTCATAATTCATCAAAGTTTTATCATCATACAAATCTTGAACGTATATAACTCTAACCCACTAATTTATTAGCATGCAATCTCCTTTATTATTTAGCCGTTCGATATCGATAAGAACCGTTTATTCGCATCAATTATTTATCACATCTCATACAATATTCCCAAATTACAAGATCAAAACACTAAATGTAAACAAACTGACCGAAGGGTGTTGAGAGCAAAAAGAAGGGGACTGCCCGTTGTTGCTGCTGCTTTGCACGAGCCGCCGCTCCGGCAATCACCGGCTCCGTCACCACCTGCATCCCGGCTTCGGTTGCCGGTTTTGACGGCTCCTCCGTCTGTCGCCATCCCTGCTCCCTAACCCCGCCACCATTGTCTTTCGTCTTCTGCAACTGCTGCTGACGATGTTGTGAAGAAAGAGGTTGAAGTGGTGTGTGTGATGGTCGGAGTAAGGTGTGCCGGAGTCTCCGGTCACCAGACATGAAGGAGAGACAGAGAGCAAGGGCTGTAGGTTTCGTCGGAATCCCATCGCCGGCCGGATAATTCGTCGGATTCAAGAACGAGAGGGAGAAAGGGTTGTTGTCTGCTGAGAATTGACAAGTGGGGTTTAGGGTTTGTATTTGTTTTTTTTTTTTTTTTTTACAGAAGGTGCGTGCACCTCCCATGCAATCTCATATACAAGGATTAAGAGAAGGTGGGCCGGGTTTATTTGGGCTGCGAGTGATCGGACCATGAGTCCAAAGGAATACCCAAAGTGTGAGAGTGTGTGGCCGACATAAGAGGGGCCCATTAGCCAAGCAGTTTGTGTGTGCGGCTCAATATAATAATCATTCAAGAGTTATCGGTCCAATAGCATTTGATATAATTCTGTTTTAGTCAAACATCTTGGCACAATTTAATCATAGATCATCACGTGAAGGTTAGTTGTCAGATTTTGTTTTGGCGGCTCATTAATCAACTCAAGAACTCATCAATTGTATTAATTCAATATTTGCATGTGAATAATAGTTAATGGTAGCCCATGTGAGAATCATAGCATTCAAGCGGCCCAATAAGACTTTATTGTTTAAAATCATTGTCAGGTCCATGCTTCGAGTAAATGTTACTACTAAACATCTAACAACTCACTTATTAGTCCAAACATAATAACTATTTCAATCATTCACATATCGCACTCATGTTACGACACAAAATGAATCGTGACAGTAAGTTATACATAGAAAAGAACCCTGAGATTTCGGGTTGTCACATCATCCCCAACTTGAAAGAAATTTCGTCCCGAAATTTGATAAGCAATCCAAAGAAGTGAAGTGATGTATCAAGATTACTGCAGATTTTCCTCAGGTGCCATATCATCCCCAACTTGAAGTGGAATTTCGTCCTGAAATTCATCAGTGATACCAGAATTAGATTGGTCAACAGGGAAGAGTTGAGGATATTTGAGCTTCATCTGATCCTCATGCTCCCACGTGAACTCCGGTCCACATCTTGGGTTCCAACAAACTCTCACGATTGGAATTCGACTATGCTAACGAATCTTGACATCCCGATCCATGATCTCGATAGGTTCTTCGACAAACTGCAACTTTTCGTCAATCTTGAGCTCTTGAAATGGAACCACCAGTGTTTCGTCAGACAAACACTTCTTCAGTTGCGAAACATGGAAGACATCATGAACATTACCCAGCTCAGCAGGTAACTCGAGCTTGTAAGCCACTTTACCGATCCGCTCCAGGATTTTAAATGGCCCGACATAACATGGATTACGCTTGCCGCGCTTCCCAAAGCGCACCACACCCTTCCATGGCGAGGCTTTCAACATGACACGATCGCCTATGGTGAACTCTAAAGGTTTCCTACGCTTGTCAGCGTAGCCTTTTTGACGGTCGCGCGCTGTTGCAAAACAGTTTCCGATCTAAGCAATCTTCCCAAGAGTTTCGAGTGCAAGTCCTGGACTTGTGATTAGGTTTGTCACCCACCTTAGTCCAACAAGGAGATCGGTATTATCGTCCATGCAATGCCCCAAACAGAGTTGTCTCAATACTAGAGTGGTAACTGTTGCAGTAGAGCTCACCCAAAGGTAGATACCCCTCCAAATTTACTAAAGTCAATCACACTCATGCTCGCAGCATGTCTTTGAGTGTCAAGATGGTTCGTGTATTCCGACTGTTTATCCTACGATGATAAGCAATGCTCATACGCGTTTGGGTTCCATAGTCATATTCGCTCGAGAGTTTCATCCAGCGATGCCATCACATAATTAGCTCTCTCAAAACAAAGGTACACGGGAGGCCCTTGTGATCGGTCTAAATGGTGTAATTGGTACCGTCTAAGTAATGCCACCATCTTAATTCCAAGGACCATGGATTCCACCGCAGGTTATGACTTCTGCAATTCTTCCTGTAAATCCACTACGGAAACCGTCACCATCTAGTGCCGCATTGGAGTGTAACTGGGTCTCTGCTTTGAATCGTCATGATATACCACTAGATCACCCTTACCCTCGGGTAAAGGCGATGCTCAGTGCATTACAGTGTTGGGTTTTAAAAAAAACTGAAAAGACATTCTCCTGTTTGTCTCCTACGAATACACAGCTCCCTGCTGTGTTAACGAGATTAGAGTTGCGCGATCTTCGAAAATCCCTTGATGAATCTGCGATAGTATCTAGCGAAATCAAGGAATTGCTGTAACCTCGAAAGACTCTTTGGTGCCGATCAAGTTCTAATAAATTGTACCTTAGCGAAATCCACGTGTATCCCCACTTCGTTGACTACGTTACCACGAAAATGTACCTCCCAGATCCTGAAGTCACACTTAGGTAGACTTCGCGTGGAGTTGCTCCTCCCCTAGGAGCTCTAGGAAAAAATACAGGTGCTGTTCATGGCGTTCCTTTCCCCTGGTAGTGATTCCAAACATCACAGATAAATGCGGTCGACGAATCTGGCGAAACGAGGTTGACGCATACTACTCATGTGATCCCTGAGGCTGCCGGTGTGTTGGATATCTTAAATAACTTGAACAGAAAATCGTTGTGGCCATACTGGATCTGTAACGCCGTGTAAGGAATCATCCTCCCCATGGTCTTCCATCAGATGACAGTCCGGTCTTAAGTCAGTTTCCGGATAGATTCTTGATTATTGCAACGGGTCAAGCAGGTTGTCGATGCGAGACAGGGGGTGACGGTCTAGGATAGCCACCTTGTGGTAGTCGGTAGACGTATGAAAGGACTCGTCCTTCGTTTCCGCAATAGAGCGCGTTTCCCCAAAACGAGGAGCTAGATCTATAAAACTCCAATCCTGTAGTTTCCTGAAGTTGATTGGACAGTTCTTGCAACCCACCTGGTGCAAGACGGTAAGACGTGCGAGTAATCAGGGCTGCCTCTGGCGTGAGATCAAACTGAGATTCTACCTAATCAGTTGTGGAAGTAAACCTGAAAGTTCCTCAAGTAGCACACTGAGAGGAATCACGAACAATTGATGGATCCTCGATCCTCTTTTCCTTAGTCATAACATTTGTAACGGTTGCCAACACAGCGGGGTAATGCCTCCGTAGACATTTCTGGTTTTCAGCCTTTACACCACACTGATGTTGTAGGACAGACGACGATTCGCCACTAGGGAGAGGGATACTCAAAATTTTCTCCTCACAAGGTATAACCGTGCGTTATCTGGATACCCAATCCACACTACTACAGTATTGAAACTATCAAGGATAGCAGAAGGAAGGTCGATGTCGAACACTTATCCCACAAGGTCGAGTTTGCATCCCAACGAACATACGAGGCTTCAATTGACTTGCCATCGGCCGATTCCACAACATGTTCGGTTTCGAGAAACATCAGGGTTAAACAGAACCGAGACGAAGCGATTTGCTACTCATACAAGCTACCATGTTGCTATTATTTTGGCGTCGCCCATGCCAATCCTAAAGGCCCTTCCACGAGCATCGTTCCCAGTGTTTGTTGTTATGAGAATTTCAGTACTGCTGTCGTTCCCTTGGTTGTTGTCGTCTTGATTTAACAACGGCCAATCCATGTCGTAGGCACCTTCATTTCCATACTGTGGGCTATGATTACAAGCACCTTGATGTTTCCATGATTGTTGCCTCTAATGTCGTTGCTTGAAATGGAGCCCTACGATCCTTCACCAACAGGGTCCATCCTTTTACATTCTGTGCTACGTCCTAAAGCGCTACTCACTGGGCTGGCAGCTACACATTCCACAATATAGTCATTTTTCATCTCTTATGCCCTGATTGATTTGTAAGAGTTGACTCCCATAAGTCGCTGACTAGGGTTAAGAATTCGATTGAAGTCAATTTACTGGTGTCCGTTGCCGGTAATCAGGGTTGTCCAAATACTAGGACCGGTAAAGTACTACGCTCATCCTCTTGTCTATCGATCTAGTAAGTTAATTGAGTAATACATGGTATGTTACGAGAGTGTTGCAGAAGTGATCGCTCTTCGGGATCTAAGACGTCAATACATTGAGTTCCAGCAAACGAAGAGAAGTGAGAAAGGTATCGAACAATCATTCGACGTTGTGACATCCAACTCAGGGACGTTCGTACTAGCACCTAACATTCTACATAGTTTGCTAGGCGTTCAGATGGGTGTTCAAGTAATACTCGATAGCTTCGAGATTCGTAAGGATTCAGAGAGGAGGGAAAAGATCACGTTCAAGTAGGAGGCAATCATTGTTGGGACTCCTATAGATTTGTTACGTTTTTCACTGATTAACTAACAGAACATAACCCCCTTTTTCACTTGTTAAGGCTCACTGGGACTCGCATGCACCCCACATTATTATTATTATGTGTGCACCCACAATAATATTGTGCTTTGCATGCTCATCTCAGTTCCTCCTAACTTGTGTCAAATGGTTCTTCAAACTCAGATATCAAACGGAGGTTGTCATAGTAATGAGGTCACAGAAATCCAAAGACTATGACATACTATCAACGCATGATAATGTAAGCAAGTAATCCATGCCATTATGTTATAGTGACGAGTGTGTGTTCGTATGTTACGTCATAACAAATGTGTACTAGTCATGTAATGTATGCAACAAGTGTGTGAGACGAACCTTGCAATCCGGAGCTGAGTGTCATGGTCGTATTCACGTATTCAGAACTGTTCGGTTATAGTCTGGTTTTACAAAAACGTTTTAAAACCAAGTTCACTATAACCAGTGGCTCTGATACCAAACTGTCACACCCCCAAAATACCACATGCGGGAGCCCCTGCGAGGCGTGTGACGTACCAGGATCTAGCCACCAATCACATTGAACTCATACATGATTTAAATAAAAACTTTCATTTATTAAGGTAAAGTATTATATTACATAAAATATAACTCATCGTATCCAGCAGAAGCATAAATCATTTATTAAGTGTTACATAAACCGTATGTACGAAAACCATTAGACTCGTCTCGCGAATCCATGCATTACAACCCATGACCACTCCAGCATCCCAGACACAAGTTCCACATCCACACATACCTATAACCTGCGAGCATGCACACACGTGTATCAGACAACGCGGGTGAGTTCATAGTTTTACGAAAACGTTAGATACCAAGTGTTTTAATTCCATTCATTGATTACCATGTTGATAATACCTCGGATACAAGACGGCTCCTGATTTATTTTGCCCTTTCCCCAATGCTCCTAACAAAGCATTGGTCATGACTAGGTCATTGGATCACACCCGTCCTCTCCGGTACGGGATGAGGGTGCCAAACCTAAGTAGCGCTACCAACTAATACCTTGTTACCTCTCAGGTAACCAAACAACAAGGAGGGACTTCAAGGGGGATAGGATGAGTATATTATCCAACATTCCAGATTTATCCACAAAACGTATTCCTCTCAGGAATACCCAATTGATTTACCCAAAAACCCATCCCTCTCAGGGATACCCAATGACTGTCCCAACCACCGGGACGCATGCTCAAGAGAAATGAACTCACCTTCGATTGCTCGGTATGTTATGCTATGTTATCCGTCCAAGTTGGTCAACCAGATCCTAATGGGTTTATCACTAATAATTATTTTCGGAAACATATTGATCACACATTCTTCGTTCACACTACACAAATAGTGTACAAGTAAAACACATAATCATACACATATTCCAATCATCCATACACTAGTAAGCATGTTTCATGTTTCACATAAACAATAATTCAATCGCACAATCTAGTGTGCATCCCATTAACACATCAACAAATAGCAGATAAGGCCCAAACGAAACGTGTAGCCCAGTTGAGTGTGCGATGATACTCCAAGTGTGCGGTACAATAGACTATTCAGCCCAGGTGGTTACCAACTCTAAAGAGTTTTGCGAGACTAACCCAAGCCCACTTAATCTATGCTCAAATCCCACATAAAGCCCAGCTAATGCACCAAACCCGTCCCGGCCCACTAACATATAAACATATATACCCTAGCAATTCACTAATTTATTTAGTGGAAGTTAATATAATCAACATGCAGACAAGGACTACATGCCCCAAGATATCATCTTTATTTAATTATTTAACGAAGTCAACATTCAAACTGATTAATTAATCACAATCATCCCATAGCATTATTATCACCAATCGACCCATCTCAATTGTTCGACTTTATGAATGTTCCAGATTCACTTAAGCAGTTTAATCATCTCAAACACCTCAAAAGAACCCTATCGCATATGTATTCTAACTAACCGGTTTCATCATCATGAATCTCATCTATGTTTTGTGTTAACAGTTTATAGATACAAACAATTCATAATTCATCAAAGCTTTATCATCATACAAATCTTGCACATATATAACTCTAACCCACTATTTTATTAGCATGCAATCTCCTTTATTATTTAGCCGTTCGATATCGATAAGAACCGTTTATTCGCATCAATTATTTATCACATCTCATACAATATTACCAAATTACAAGATCAAAACACTAAATGTAAACAAACTGACCGAAGGGTGTTGAGAGCAAAAAGAAGGGGACTGCCCGCTGTTGCTGCTGCTTCGCACGAGCCGCCACTCCGGCAGTCGTCGTTGTCGTCGGTTCCGTCACCACCTGCATCTCGGCTCCGGTTGCCGGTTTTGACGGCTCCTCCATCTGTCGCCATCCCTGCTCCCTAACCCCGCCACCATTGTCTTCCTGTGACAACCCCCACAATTACAGGTATCCGTACAATTAATTAATTTTAATTATGTGCTAAATTACTGTGCTTGATTACAACTAACAATTTAAACTGCTTTATGAATTATTCCATTCGATGTACTTTCGAAACTTAAGAATGTCAACACACTAAGCCTTACCATTCATTTATTCTGGAGGTTAACAGATCACTTTACTATTACTTTTGAGTTGTTGATTTTGAGTTCATATAGCGGATGCTATGGTTGTGAAAACTCGTTGGCATATTGTGACTGACTGTCTGAGTATCCTAATAGACAAAACTCCTCTCTTGTGGAACCCCTGCAACTAGATTACACTAGACTATACGTCGATACGTCTTGTACCTTCGACACCAAATGCTAAAAGCACATACCTTTTAACCATTGGATTCGTGTTGTTATATGTTCTTGAACTCACCTGATGTGAATAAGGTTTGATTCGGTTTGGTGATTATCTACCTCGGTATTATTCACATACACACACGCATAATGAAACCCTAAGGAGATAAGGTAGTACAAATTTCAAGGACGAAATTTTCTTAACGGGGGGAGAATGTGACAACCCTCACAATCACAGGTATCCGTACAATTAATTTTAATTATGTGCTAAATGATTGTGCTTGATTACAACTAACAATTTAAACTGCTTTATGAATTATGCATCATACATACATATGCATCAAATTGCATACAGTCACTCCATTTATTACACACAAACCTTAGTGACATACTTGATGCACAAAGCACAGTTAGCACACTGAACGGATAATTCAGAAACATGCTGACAATGCCAGCACATAGACAGACAGTATTTTGAGACCCAGTATGGGCCAGAGACAGGGTACTACACTAGTATGGTGTGTAGGGAAGTGAGGACCATAAAACTGCGTCACTAGGTGATAGTTAAAGTGCCGGGAAGTGCCTAAAACACACTTTAAGTGCAGAATTCTGCATTTATTTACAAAATTCAGCATTGTAACATGCTAGTAAGGTGCAAAAATATGGCAGAATGGTCCTGTATGCTTTCCTAAGTGCCGGGAATTAAAAGTGTTACAAAAATATATATATAAGATACTTTACGGAATAATTAAACACTTTAACGAAACGGTATCTAACCGAACAACCGGACATTACCCGGACACTAAATTTTTGTCAAATACATTGTTTAATTATTACTTGGCTTGTCATGATCCCCGTACACCATAACACCCCCTAAATATCAACTAAGTAACATATGTAAGTGTATACTTGGATTCTAACTCATGATTACCAACTTAGTCAAAAATTTACAACCAACCCCCCCCCCCCTAACCAAATTCGGCCCCAAATGGACCCACCCCAAATTTTACACCATGCCTCATATCTTGCTCTAGATTATATCCCATTATTTAAGTGGATTGTTACTTGTAGAGGTTGCCAAAATATATGAACATATCTATTTAAGCATGGCACCAAGATCATCACCATACTCCTCATCATCACACCCTCACCTTCACTCCCCACCCCCTCCCTCTCGGCTCACTTGTGCCGCCCCCATCACCACCATAAGACCACCATCTTCATCCATTTTTGAGTTCCATTCAAGCTTAAAAGGTGATTCAAGGAAGTTGCAACTTGTGGAGCTTCAAGGAGCTTTGTTTCTTGCTTTTCACCATCATTTTTCATCATCTTCTTCACTAGAATCTTCCCTAGCTCTAAGCTAGTAGTAAGTCCTTGATTTATTCTTGTTACTTCTATTTTCATGGTTAAAAGATGTACATTGTTATAAATCACAAGAACACTAAAAGGTTTAAAACATAAAATATGAACATAAAGCTTTGCATAAAAGTCATGAGATGAGAGATGGTAATGCATGATAAATCTGAGATATATAATCGATAATCTGCTATTAATGACTTACGTTATGATATAAATCGTTATTAGAATGAATGGTAATCGCATGTGTACATTTTAGTAGCATTTAGACTATAAAAAGCATGCTGAGTAAAGTTTCCAGCCAACTTCAACTGGCTGTAACCGGACAATTATAAATCGAAAATTTGATTTTCTAAAGTCTAAATTATATATTTTCAAAAAACGAAGCAAATGGAACTGGAATCATATTTTTTTTGAGGTCGTTTACTATTTTTAAAGACTCACTTTGTAACAGCAGCTAAAACTGAGTTTTTACTGCAGTAAATGGGTGATATGTTTTTAGTCATAACTTGAAATCTATGTTGAATCAGCTCATGAAAATTTTACTATAGATAACCACTGATGTATTAGTAATTCTCCCACTGGAATTTTGTCAAATGGACTTGCGATAAATTTTAGATGAATTATTTCGTAGACTATAGTCAGAAAGTGACAAATCTGATTGCAGTCCGGTAAATAAATTTTTATAAAATATTGGTAATGAACTGGACCCCGATATTTTTACACAATAATATTTGAATCGTATAAGACATTCTGTAAAAATTTGGGAATTTTTGGAATAAGATAACTATTTTATTAAAATGCCCGAAAACAGCCGAGTTGTGTATATTAAAACTGAAATGATATAAGTAGTATTTTGCATGTCTAAATGTCGGGTTGGTTATTTGAGAACGATCTAACGTGTTATATGTTAAAGGAAATGATATGCTATTTAGCATGGACA
Source organism: Helianthus tuberosus (assembly GCA_030545235.1). Classification (NCBI taxonomy): domain Eukaryota; kingdom Viridiplantae; phylum Streptophyta; class Magnoliopsida; order Asterales; family Asteraceae; genus Helianthus; species Helianthus tuberosus. The sequence continues at coordinate 92,253,225 of CM060437.1, forward strand.
CCTCCATTTACAAAGGAGACTATGGCGAAATTTTCTAAAAATCCCAAGACTTGGAAACTATTTTCTAACAAGTGTTTACAAGTGTGTTTTAACTTCGCTTGTCGAAAGCAAACTTCGCCATAAGTTTTGTTACAATATTTCAAAGTGTCGGAGGTGGGTTTTCGTAAATAAAAACGGTTAAATATATATCTAGACTATATATTTATTAATAAGACGCTTGTGTGAATACTTGTTTACTTGGTGGAATAATTACAATATATTTTTGGTAAATATTATTTTGGATACGAAAGAGGTGAAAATATGATTTTTGTACGTATTACCAAGTTATATCATATTTTTGGGACAAGAGAAAAATGTATTATTATTTGGGAAAGTAAAAGTATTTTTACTCGAGTTTATTAAGAAATATAGTATTTTTGGGAAAAATATATATTTTTTCTTGGACTGTATTGTTTTGAATAAAAATAAAGTTTTGTTGATTTTTCAAACTACATGTATTTCAGGGAACTAAACGGATCTGGCAGGTGTATGCATGTGTCTACAAGTTGCGTGTTAAATAAAGGATGTCATCCGTGGTCGTAGAGTTTAAAAGATGTATCCTATTCCTGGACGGGATACATGTTTCTAAACTCGGGATTATTTAAGTCTTTTGTTAAGTCCATGGGGACTCAGTTGAACATGTTATGGTTTGTAACTATTTGGCGTCAATGTTTTCAAGACAATGGTATTGTGGTATTTTCTAAACTTTATAAATGGATGAAAATCTTTTGGTTTTATCATATAGCATTGTTATGATTGATTGCTATGGTATTTAGAAGTCACACCAAATAACCACGCTTCCGCAAAAGTCAGGGTGTGACAGCTTGGTATCAGAGCCTCGATCATAGCGAACTAGGATTCCTTCTCGAGTCTAGACTATGATCATCAGGGCTCTCACGAAAACATTTTCAAACATTTTTACATTGCATACACTAAAAGTCCAGATCCAGGGCACAAACATTTTACAAACAGAAGGCACAAATACACCGTTCAAAATTCATAGTTCAGCCTTAAAGGCTGGGGAGGTTCAGTCTTAGAGACTGAGGGAGTTCAGCCTTAAAGGCTGGGGAGGTTCAGTCTTAGAGACTGAGGGGTTCAATCTTAGAGATTGGGGAGGTTCAGTCTTAGAAACTGAGGGAGTTCAGCCTTAAAGGTTGTGGAGGTTCAGTCTTAGAGACTGAGGGAGTTCAGCCTTAAAGGCTGGGGAGGTTCAGTCTTAAAGACTGAGGGGTTCAATCTTAGAGATTGGGGAGGTTCAGTCTTAGAGGCTGGGGAAAAATTTAGTCTTAGAGATTGGGAGGTTTGGTCTTAGAGACCAGGGATTTAGTCTTAGAGACTGGGAGGTTTGGTCTTAGAGACTAGGGATTTAGTCCTAGAGACTGGGGAAGTTGGTCTTGAAGACCAGGGAGTTAGTCTGAGAGACTAGGGAGTTCAGTCTAAGAGACTGGGTGGGATAGTCTGGGGAAGACTAGGACGATTACTTGCTTACACTGTTATCACATACATGCTTAATTGCTGATTATTGATAAACGTACATACGTGGAAACTGTTTGCATACGCTAACTGATAGTGATTACTATGGAAATACATACTATGACTACCATGTACCGATACACATGTCGCCTTGATCAAAAAGCGGGTTGTCAAACATTGATGACCCTATGGCCGCCGCCACAAATATTGAAACTGCACTTGCGCCGGAAATATTTACGTCAGACACTGAGAGTGATCCTGATATGCTGACCAAGGGCAAGGACGACTTACAACAGTCCGTGCTACCCGATTTTGGGGATGATTTATCCTGGCTGAAGGCTTCTCTGACAAGAATCCTCCGGTTACTCCTGTCCCGGTCCATGACCACTTCATCACTGGTTATTCCGATAGTGAACACACCATGGCTCCAATCCTTGACAATACGCCTCATGTGGACCCTTTCTTCCAAAGGGTGGCTACTCGACGAATAATCGATGACGTGGATATGACTATTGATGGTCCTCCTGACGACATCCATGGTGATGGAAAGTTAGACGAGAACGTTATTACAAATTTCACATCTGAGACCTCTGTTATCAGGCTACCCTCTGCGCCTAGAATACACTCGATTTCAGACTCCTTTGAGTCTATGACATTTACAGCCTTATAGATGGCCGGATTACAACTTTCTACTACTGACACAGACGACGATGCCGTTATGACTGCTGCACTATCACTTGCTCTAGGCACCACACCGTTACACGACCCAGAGACTGCCCCTGAGTTAGCTTCTGCACCTTTTGGGTCAGCTTAATGCTGCACCTGCTGAACCTCCACCTTTACTTGATCATGACCCTGTTTCTTGTGGTTACCAGGCATTTCATCCCTTACACCCGACCCAGTACCTGCACCTAATGATCTTCCTATCAGTTGAGACGTTTGTTCCTGCACCTTCACCCACTGATGTTGCTCTTGAGAAGACCGACGTCCATTGCGTCAACATGCCTATCGCTTTCTTTCAAGACATACCCACACCCCGAGAAGGTACTCCAGGTCAGCACCCGCATAACGATCCCATCTGCTACAGCAGCATTTTCTACGACCTCGCAGGCCGCACCGTTTGCTACCTTCACCTCTACACCGTTGGACGAGCCATTTCGATGGTTCTTATCATACACTACGCTAATGTTAGATCCTTACACTATGGAGGCTACACCAGGGATGAATTGCTCCTATAACATCAGCTACAGTTTGAGAATAGGATTCGCAGAATGTTGGAGCTTGAGCTGACACCACGTCCTCCACCCTATCTATTGCCAGCATACTTTGATCCCCCACATATATCAAGGTTCCTTTTGCGCTCTCAACCGTTGCTATTACACCTTTCCCAGGATTCTGATGCTCTCAACCGTTGCTATTACACCTTTCCCAGGATTCCCGGTATAGTGGTTTCTGGATTTTGCGGATTACATTACATTTGGGTAAAGCCACTAATGATAAGCCGGGATTGTGGAGACTTTTAAAGACCACTTCAGACTACGTGATTTTGATACACTGATATACTTGTTGGGTAAGGGTAGGGTGACCCTGTTTCCCTCTTGATGTGATGCATTTTGAAAGGCGATACAATTGTGTTTGGAGAATAATGAGAGCCCAATAATTATAAAACATGCGACAATAATTTATGGCCAATGACCAACGAAAGCTCAGTCGCTATGTCTTCGTTAAGCATGATTGTTAATCCATATGCGTGTGATGTAATTATAATGATACGTGCTTGCTTACTATGCTCTCATTAAACATAATTACCAAATTACTTGGTTATGCTATGATTATGCTATTAATTGATTGGTTGGTATAATGACCTATTATGTGTATGTACGTATGACCACTAAACAACTAAATGCACTTCCTGAACAAATAAGACCTGGCCTAACCAATCTTCTTCTTAGAATATATCGATACAAGGGAACGTCAATACCAACAACCCTCCGCCAACAACAGCGGCAGAACTACAAGAGCGCATCTCACAGGCTATCGCACAACTCGAGGCCTTGCGCTCCGAACACAGCGAAGGCTGCACCTACAAGCAGTTCTTAGACCACAAACCTCGAGAATTCGACGGCACCGGGGGCGCCTTAGCCTTCGTGCGTTGGGTTGAGAAGACGGATGCTGTATTACGATTGAGCAAATGTGCCCCAGAACATCAGGTTATGTACATAGCAGGGCTGTTTGTAGATGGGGCTCTGTCATGGTGGAACCTTCAGGTTCAGACAATGGGCGAGACTACTGCGTATGCTTTGACGTGGGACGAACTGAAAGAACTGATGCAAAAGAGATATTACTCGAGGGCAGAAGTTGGAAACTGAATTGTGGAACTTGAAAATGGAAGGTCCAAAGATAGCTGAGTACGTGCAGAGATTTAACGATTTATCACAAGTTGCTACGCTCCTGGTGGGACCAGAGTTTAAAAGAATTGAACGTTTCATAGGGGGATTGGCACCTCAGATTATAGGCCTGGTAACAACGTCTAAACCTTCAACGATCACCGAGCCTATCGACACAAGCGTGGCGCTCACTGAATAAGCAGTTAGACTAGGAAAATTTTCTAGTAGGGAAGAGAAAGTGGAGACTCCTGTAGAGTCAACTGGAGATAACAAGAGAAAGCTCGCAAATTTCAAAAAGATTACTCGGGTGAGTAACAAGAGGAAGGCCAAAAAGGGAAAAGACTACATGGGTATCCTACCTAAGTGCGACAATTGTTTACATTATCATGTCGGGCGATGTAAATATGGAAAATGTGATAACTGTGGCAAGAGGGGGCATCCCAAGGAAACTTGTAGGCAAGATATTGAACGCAGAAATGGAGGCCAGGATGGTGGCCAGAATCACGGAGGAAACGGCGACGATGACAACTACCAAGGAAGGACGAGTGACAAACAAAAACGTGCTTAAGGTTGCCTTAACTGTGGGAGCAAAAAGCATTTCAGAAAATATTGCCCTAAAAATAATCAAGCACAAAAATGAAAGCTCAGCACCGGAGCTAGGGAGGCACGTCAGAAATTCAAGCGAAGATACCGGTACGTCCCATATTACTCATCGTTATGCATCTGTATTGCCAAATACTGTTGCCAATTTTTACGATTCGCATCTCTAAGAGTTTGAGAGTATACTTGTTTCGTAGCAATTAAGTTAGATAACCCCCACTCGATGGAACTAGCTAGGTGAAGCTAGTGGAAGCCAACGCAGTAACTAGGAACGACAAGATAAAACCTGGAAAGCGTAAGTTTACACTTAATCTACTACCAGTTGAGTTAGGAAGCTCGACGAGGTAATTGGGATGGATTAGTTGCCAAGCGATCGAGCGAAGATCGATATCCACATCCCGACGGCGAATGAGGGAACCATCTTGACTCATGAAGCAGGATACGCCTCTACAATTTATCAATTGCTGGAAGGCACGAAAGCTGTTGCATAAAGGATGTGTTGTTTTCTTGGCTCATGTTGGGGACGAGGGAGCCGAAGAACCAAACTCGAAGATATTCCTGTGATAGGGAAATATCCTGAAGTTTTTCCCGAAGACTTGCCAGAATTATCTCCTCAACAACAAGTTGAATTTTGCATTGATACGACTCCAGGCTGTAACACCTCGAAAATTCGTGTTCAATGAAATAACGACAAGTGTCATGTAAGACAAAAGTGATATAAACCCGGATATAATTAAAGATGTATGACAGGATTTAAAAGTGTCGTCATGTTAATTTACACCTCTGAACGACCTCATTATGAATCCCAAGACTAATAAACATCTGGTACATATTCAAATCCGGTGATTTCTAGAAATAACTGATTCATAATTGCAAGGGTGGACTCCTACGAAGAAATACACGGTAAACCTTCATTAACGGCACTTTCAAAAGAATTCAAGGAAACATGGCAAATTGGTAGGGTACATAACTGTTCAAGACCCATAATAAGAGGCCCCATACTGTTAAATCATGTCCCAAATTCGAAACACACCAGTTGCCCCTTCAAAACACGAAGAATCAAGAGTTTTTGCTGCTGATCAAGGTCTTACGGACCGTAAGACAACCCCTTACGGTCCGTAAAGGGTTCCCAGCGACAATAAATTCGACTGTTTGCTGTTTAAACGCAATAACCGACCTATAAACGATTTTTCACATCGTTGGACGACCCCTACATTACTTTTAGACCCTAGGAACACTTGTTGTTGATCTGGATCACCCCATAGACTTAGTTGTCACCATCTTTGTGAATCAAGAACACTACAAAAGGCCACAAAGTTGCAACCATTTGATTCACTCATTTCTTATGCATTTCTGGAGCTTCCTGGAGCTTAAGAGCAGACCCTAAGCCTTCCTAATCGTGCATAGGACTTCAGTAAGTATGCTTAACCTTTCTTAGTTGAGTTTTTGCTTAGTTTTAGCTTAAAAGTCAAACCGTCGTAATTAACGGTTGACTTCACGATTAATCACTAATGATCCAGTGATTAGTCGAATTGAAAGTAGTTATAAGTTGGTAATTATGTGGGCAATAAACCCTTAAAAGGGCACCCTCTGATTCCCACTCTAACTAGGTCAAATGTCGGGTCAAACTTGTTATTAAAAAGTCAACAGAATGCTTATTTTCCAATTTATGCATAACTAGCAATGTAGAACCCATACAACCTGTTTGATCATTAATATAACTTGGTAATTAGTGTAAGAACATGTCTAAACATGTTCAACCCGACAATTTTCAGTAGAGACCCGGTTCGGAACCGAAAGTCGCATAACTTGATTTTTGCTTTGACTTTCAGTTCTGACCCGTTTAAGCATGTTTTAGAAATGCCTTAGAGCTTTAATTGGACCAGGTTACATGCTAGTATAACCCTCTGGGATTATACACCTTGGTTCAATAGTTATCCAATTAATATGCATGATTCCGTTAATTGCTCATATGTTGACCATTATGCCCTTTTCACCATAAAACGTGATTTTTGAAAATGTAAAAGAGTAGAAACCTTAGTTACTGATATATAAACTTGTACCCAAAATTTGACATCAGTTTGAGGTGTAGGTTGAGAGTTATGCTCATTAGCGTAATTAGAAAGCTTTTTAGCGATTTAACGGCATAATTAGCGTATAGCCTATTTAAACCTACTTTTTAATATCAAACTTGTTACCCACTGATGTAATATATTATTTTGGGATTTTTGAAGATTTATAATTAATTTTAGGCTGAGCATAACTTAGAGTTATAAGCTTGAGTCGGTAATTGTCGGTTTTGCCCTTTTGGGCTATAAAATGAGTTCTACATATCTTTTTTACCCCAAACCTTTTTCTACTGATTTTATATGATAAATAAATTATTTTAAACCTTCTAGAATAATAAAAATATCAGCTTTCTATATAGAACCCGGAAACGGCTTCTAATCGCCTTTTTAAGCGTTTTTAACGCATAGTATGTACTAAAACTATTTTAAACATACAAGGGTTGATACCTACTGATATTTTAGGTAAATTATAAGATTTTAACAGTAAGCAAAAGTTGTTTAACTCAGACTTCAGTTTTGAGCTTTTCGGCTTATGTGAAATTACCAAAATGCCCCTACGGTGCATAGTTTGGTTATAATTGATAAATTTCACATATATGCAATACCCTACTGTTATAACTTAGTAAATTAAGTATTTTGCTGATTATATCAGACCTGTAACTCAGGTTAATACTTGAACTCTTTTATAACCTCATAAATGACTAAAATACCCCTACGGGGCATAGTTTGAGTTTAAATTCGTTTCGGGCATAATAAAAGATATCTTACTGATGTCACAACATATTTGAGGCATATTAACTTAGGAAACCTCTAAATGACTCTCATGGCCACCCGTTACGCCTCATGCGCGTTCGGTTCGGTTTATGTAACTAGTTTGCATAAATTAGCCGAAACGGGTCAAACCTTATCGGTTTTATCTCAAAATCCAGAATGTGTTTAGATTACCCATATAAGACAAGCCTTCAAACTTTTCGGGTCTAAATCACATTCTATTTCGGTCTTCGCTTAATCGTGCGTTTGAACCGTATCTATCTTTAAACTAACGGGTCTAAGCTTAAGCTTAACTAAAGGCCGTTAGGATTCTAATAGGTTATTATAAACCTTTGTTCCAGAATAGGAGACCCGGTAAAAGCTACCCGCATTTGCTAATTGTGAATTATACTTGCAAAGGTAAATACTTTTAACTTATTTTCCCTATACGGGCTTGGGGTACGGTATAAAAATACCGCTTGGTCGGGCATTAAATCTTCCATCGTATGGTGGTTAATTGATATTGACCGGCCCGTTTAAATTGTTTTGTTTGCTTAAAGCCTTTGGGAGGTTAATGACCATGTCCCGGATATCCTTGGCATCATTTTACGAAATGGCCACGACCTAAGCGCGGGGTGTAGGCGTACACCCGTCAGTGCCAAAATAAATAATGTGGTGTGTCTATTGATCTTTAACCTGGCACGATCCGGGCTACTGAACGCATAAGGAACATGTAATTCTTTTAAGAGATTATATATTTAAATAATTATCCCAAGTTATAAAAAAAATGTTTGTGCCATGTGCATCCAAATCAATTTTTAATCATTTTAAAAATGAGTCGGTTAATTGTATTTACCAGTGTAAACTGACGTATTTTCCCAAAAAGATTAAATGCAGGTACTACTCGTAATAGGCTGGATTTCTCCTTAGCATCAATAAGAGTCTCGCAAGCTTAAGATGCCTAAAGTCTGTTGAACTACTGTTTCCATTTATTTTGATCCACCTGTGGATAAACTTTCGACTGTTGTGATACTTGATATTACAATATTTTATTCGGTTGAAATATATCTTTCATTTGCTTCCGCTGTGCATTTTAAATATTGTGTTGTTTGACTGTAATGTTCCCAACCACGTCACAATACTCCCCCAGCGGGCCCACCGGTTAAACGTGGAAATATCGGGGTGTGACACAGGCGTCACACCTACAATCAATGCATCTTAGCGACTTACACTTTCGGAGATGCAAGGATTGTCAGTGCAACCTTAGAAGTTGATAAAGAAGGAAGATAACAGACCAAAATTCCCTTTTGGGTAACCCCAATTCTGCTCATCAATAAGAAGGACGGTATCTTTCGTACGAACGTCAAACTACCAGAAGTCTAACAAGCTAACCACGAGAGTCGGTGACTCTTGTTAAGGATTAACGAATTACTTAACTAACGGTGGGGATCCAAATACTATTCCATGATTAATCGACGATCGAGTGTCGTTAACAGTGAATTCAGGAAGAAAGTATACCGAGGGAAAATTGTGGGACAATAACTTTTTTTAAACGTACACAAAAATGGTGTTTCCTACACAATGCACAAAACAGAGTTACACAGAATACGAAACCTTGTGGATCTAGAAGACATATGCTTAAGACTTCGGGAACCCAGGTCCAAACTTGTAAAGGTTGTTACTTAGAGACCATACCTGTTAACTCAATCGAACACCATTAACCTGACGTATATGCCATTTCAGTTAACAAAACAGAAAGTACTTAAATTTCTTTCATTGAAATCCTCACTTTTGCTTCTAGCGAGTACATATTTGCATCTCTACTCCCCTTAACGGTAGTTGCATCGCATTGATTTTCTTCGCTGAGAGCGAACACCCATTTGCTTCGAATACTTGGTCGTTTCTCCATTTTAGCAAACACTCATTGTTTCATTACTTGAAAACTCACATGTAACGCATGCACCATCTGCTACGCATGCGGTTTCATTTCAAACGCTTAATTGAAGTTCAAATATTATGTTGCTGAATCTAATCACTGGTTTGTGATTCGAATGACCTACATTATTGCAATTGTTGGCTCTTTTGTTATCAAGTCAACACACTTTCTTGCAACTTCTTTTCTTTCAAGTTACATTCATGGTTTATTTTGTTACCATGCCGAGATTTCCTTTGTTGATACATACGTTTATTGTCGGGTTACACTGAAACTAAGTTCAATTGCTTGAACTTATCCATTTCACATATTCAATTTAAGACGCCATATGATGTGTTGAGAGCATCATATTCAAACATTTTGCAAAGGTTCTCTTGTTTCGAGTCGTAGTGGACTTGGTTGGTCTACAACCCCACTAAATCATTTGTTGATTTCGATACCTTACGGTGATACTTTCACGAAATTGGAGCTTGCGCTAATTTGGTTACTCACTTCATACACGAATTTAAATTATTTGCTAATCTGCTCTGAATCCGTCTTGTTTATTTTTAAAGCAGTCTCTACACAGTTGTGTGTTGAGGCAATGGTACATAGATTCATTTCATAGCACGGTGTACCACCTAACGGTTCTTTCGTTACAAATTAAATACCTTGTAGTATTTATAGTATTCCACTTTCAAACAGAGACAGTAATACCTTGATGTTCCGTATTCAATTGAAAACTCTATGACATTGTGTAAAACAAAACTTCAGGCTTGTCTCGGTACCTCTTCGTTTGAATTCAAACTTGGTGAATTTGTTCGGTCACCACTAATATTGAATTATGTCATTGCGACACCTTGTGGCATCATTACAACCTTGTAGCTTGTGCTAATCATGGTCGACCATTTCACACAAAACTACATATACTTTTGTCAACTTGTCATTTAAACATTTCTCATACAACTACGAATCAAGACAGTGATACACCAGATTCACTTGAATTCCATTTGATGTACTTTCGAAACTTAAGAATGTCAACACACTAAGCCTTACCATTCATTTATTCTGGAGGTTAACAGATCACTTTACTATTACTTTTGAGTTGTTGATTTTGAGTTCATATAGCGGATGCTATGGTTGTGAAAACTCGTTGGCATATTGTGACTGACTGTCTGAGTATCCTAATAGACAAAACTCTTCTCTTGTGGAACCCCTGCAACTAGATTACACTAGACTATACGTCGATACGTCTTGTACCTTCGACACCAAATGCTAAAAGCACATACCTTTTAACCATTGGATTCGTGTTGTTATATGTTCTTGAACTCACCTGATGTGAATAAGGTTTGATTCGGTTTGGTGATTATCTACCTCGGTATTATTCACATACACACACGCATAATGAAACCCTAAGGAGATAAGGTAGTACAAATTTCAAGGACGAAATTTTCTTAACGGGGGGAGAATGTGACAACCCTCACAATCACAGGTATCCGTACAATTAATTTTAATTATGTGCTAAATGACTGTGCTTGATTACAACTAACAATTTAAACTGCTTTATGAATTATGCATCATACATACATATGCATCAAATTGCATACAGTCACTCCATTTATTACACACAAACCTTAGTGACATACTTGATGCACAAAGCACAGTTAGCACACTGAACGGATAATTCAGAAACATGCTGACAATGCCAGCACATAGACAGACAGTATTTTGAGACCCAGTATGGGCCAGAGACAGGGTACTACACTAGTATGGTGTGTAGGGAAGTGAGGACCATAAAACTGCGTCACTAGGTGATAGTTAAAGTGCCGGGAATTGCCTAAAACACACTTTAAGTGCAGAATTCTGCATTTATTTACAAAATTCAGCATTGTAACATGCTAGTAAGGTGCAAAAATATGGCAGAATGGTCCTGTATGCTTTCCTAAGTGCCGGGAATTAAAAGTGTTACAAAAATATATATATAAGATACTTTACGGAATAATTAAACACTTTAACGAAACGGTATCTAACCGAACAACCGGACATTACCCGGACACTAAATTTTTGTCAAATACATTGTTTAATTATTACTTGGCTTGTCATGATCCCCGTACACCATAACACCCCCTAAATATCAACTAAGTAACATATGTAAGTGTATACTTGGATTCTAACTCATGATTACCAACTTAGTCAAAAATTTACAACCAACCCCCCCCCCCTAACCAAATTCGGCCCCAAATGGACCCACCCCAAATTTTACACCATGCCTCATATCTTGCTCTAGATTATATCCCATTATTTAAGTGGATTGTTACTTGTAGAGGTTGCCAAAATATATGAACATATCTATTTAAGCATGGCACCAAGATCATCACCATACTCCTCATCATCACACCCTCACCTTCACTCCCCACCCCCTCCCTCTCGGCTCACTTGTGCCGCCCCCATCACCACCATAAGACCACCATCTTCATCCATTTTTGAGTTCCATTCAAGCTTAAAAGGTGATTCAAGGAAGTTGCAACTTGTGGAGCTTCAAGGAGCTTTGTTTCTTGCTTTTCACCATCATTTTTCATCATCTTCTTCACTAGAATCTTCCCTAGCTCTAAGCTAGTAGTAAGTCCTTGATTTATTCTTGTTACTTCTATTTTCATGGTTAAAAGATGTACATTGTTATAAATCACAAGAACACTAAAAGGTTTAAAACATAAAATATGAACATAAAGCTTTGCATAAAAGTCATGAGATGAGAGATGGTAATGCATGATAAATCTGAGTTATATAATCGATAATCTGCTGTAAATGACTTACGTTATGATATAAATCGTTATTAGAATGAATGGTAATCGCATGTGTACATTTTAGTAGCATTTAGACTATAAAAAGCATGCTGAGTAAAGTTTCCAGCCAACTTCAACTGGTTGTAACTGGACCATTATAAATCGAAAATTTGATTTTCTGAAGTCTAAATTATGTATTTTCAAAAAACGAAGCAAATGGCACTAGAATCATATTTTTTAGAGGTCGTTTACTATTTTTAAAGACCCATTTTGTAACAGCAGCTAAAGCTGAGTTTTTACTGCAGTAAATGGGTGATATCTTTTTAGTCATAACTTGAAATCTATGTTGAATCAGCTCATGAAAATTGTACTATAGATAACCACTGATGTCGTAGTAATTCCCCCACTAGAATTTCGTCAAACGGACTTACGATAAATTTTAGATGAATTATTTCGTAGACTGCAGTCAGAAAGTGACAAATCTGATTGCAGTCCGGTAAATAAATTTTTATAAAATATTGGTAATGAACTGGACCCCGATATTTTTACACAATAATATTTGGATTGTATAAGACATTCTGTAAAAATTTGGAAATTTTTAGAATAAGATAACTATTTTATTAAAATTCCCGAAAACAGCCCAGTTTTGTATATTAAAACTGAAATGATATAAGTAGTATTTTGCATGTCTAAATGTCGGGTTGGTTATTTGAGAACGATCTAACGTGTTATATGTTAAAGAAAATGATATGCTATTTAGCATGGACACATCCATTTACAAAGGAGACTATGGCGAAATTTTCTAAAAATCCCAAGACTTGGAAACTATTTTCTAACAAGTGTTTACAAGTGTGTTTTAACTTCGCTTGTCGAAAGCAAACTTCGCCATAAGTTTTGTTACAATATTTCAAAGTGTCGGAGGTGGGTTTTCGTAAATAAAAACGGTTAAATATATATCTAGACTATATATTTATTAATAAGACGCTTGTGTGAATACTTGTTTACTTGGTGGAATAATTACAATATATTTTTGGTAAATATTATTTTGGATACGAAAGAGGTGAAAATATGATTTTTGTACGTATTACCAAGTTATATCATATTTTTGGGACAAGAGAAAATGTATTATTATTTGGGAAAGTAAAAGTATTTTTACTCGGGTTTATTAAGAAATATAGTATTTTTGGGAAAAATATATATTTTTTCTTGGACTGTATTGTTTTGAATAAAAATAAAGTTTATTTATATATTTCTAAGTGGGACTTAAAGATATATATTCTTTTGGATTAACACACCGGAATACGACGCCACTACTTGGCTAGATAAACAAATACAAGAATACGGATAACCATGTATGAAATACCCCATCCTTGGGAAAGAAATACGAATACGAATACTTGAGAAGTATTAATACAGAAATATTGTATAAACAATTATTCCAAAACTAAATATAATTATTATAACTTGGAATAATATCAGAAACATAACTCAAAAACATAAATACTATGACAAGGCACGACCCGTTCGTCTAGTAGACGTTAGACCATTGTAGGTAGTCGTGTTGCTGAGGAGATTTGGGTTACAAGTACCGAAGACGCAATACAGTGAGTTCATGTCCCCCTTTTCTTTTAACTGTTTTCAGTTTTATACTTCGGGGGTGAAATACATGTTAAAATTATACAGACATCTTTATACATGGTATGGTTAGCTTAAGGAGGGCATACTACTTAGATCATATGAGTGGGTAGGCGGAAACTTAAGGCCATCAATCCTCGTTGTAGGACCGAGGGACATGAGTGATAGATCTATTTGGGTGTAGCGAGTCCCACTCCTGAGTCCGCTGAGTGGACCATGTGGTGACTATGTCTTACAGCCGAAAGCCCGGTACAAAATCCGCAAGGTTTGATTCTTCCTGCATCACTTCACACATATCAATGGCCTTGCAAACCATTGGTGATCTTTTTTTCTTAATGCAACATACCAGGGACTTACATACATACTTATGACATTTACAAAGGCTTATACATACACACAAACGAACACATGAACTCGCTCAACTTTTGTTGATTTTTCAAACTACATGTATTCCAGGGAACTAAACGGATCTGGCAGGTGTATGCATGTGTCTACAAGTTGCGTGTTAAATAAAGGATGTCATCCGTGGTCGTAGAGTTTAAAAGATGTATCCTATTCCTGGACGGGATACATGTTTCTAAACTCAGGATTATTTAAGTCTTTTGTTGAGTCCATGGGGACTCAGTTGAACATGTTATGGTTTGTAACTATTTGGCGTCAATGTTTTCAAGACAATGGTATTGTGGTATTTTCTAAACTTTATAAATGGATGAAAATCTTTTGGTTTTATCATATAGCATTGTTATGATTGATTGCTATGGTATTAAGAAGTCACACCAAATAACCACGCTTCCGCAAAAGTCAGGGTGTGACACTTTCGTCTTCTGCTACTGCTGTCGACGATGTTGTGAAGAAAGAGGTTGAAGTGGGTGTGTGTGTGTGATGGTCGGAGCAAGGTGTGTCGGAGTCTCCGGTCACCAGACATGAAGGAGAGACAGGGAGCAAGGGATGTAGGTTTCGTCGGAATCCCATCGCCGGCCGGAGAATTCGTCGGATTAAAGAACGAGAGGGAGAAAGGGTTGTTGTCGGCTGAGAATTGACAAGTGGGGTTTAGGGTTTGTATTTGTTTTTTTTTTTTTTAAAGAAGGTGCGTGCACCTCCTATGCAATCTCATATACAAGGAGTAAGAGAAGGTGGGCCGGGTTTAATTTGGTTGCGAGTGATCGGACCATGAGTCCAAAGGAATACCCAAAGTGTGAGAGTGTGTGGCCAACATAAGAGGGGCCCATTAGCCAAGCAGTTTGTGTGTGCGGCTCAATATATTAATCATTCAAGAGTTATCGGTCCAATAACATTTGATATAATTCTGTTTTAGTCAAACATCTTGGCACAATTTAATCATAGATCATCACGTGAAAGTTAGTTGTCAGATTTTGTTTTGGCGGCTCATTAATCAACTCGAGAACTCATCAATTGTATTAATTCAATATTTGCATGTGAATAATAGTTAATGGTAGCCCATGTGAGAATCATAACATTCAAGCGGCCCAATAAGACTTTGTTTGAAATCATTGTCAGGTCCATGCTTCGAGTAAATGTTACTACTAAACATCTAACAACTCACTTATCAGTCCAAACATAATAACTATTTCAATCATTCACATATCGCACTCATGTTACGACACAAAACGAATCATGACAGCAAGTTATACATAGAAAAGAACCTTGAGATTTCGGGTTGTCACATCATCCCCAACTTGAAAGAAATTTCGTCTCGAAATTTGATAAGCAATCCAAAGAAGTGAAGTGATAAATCAAGATTACTGCAAATTTTCCTCAGGTGCCACACTAAATGAGCCACACATTAACTAACATATTCACTTGATGAATAAATTATTGATCTCATTTATTACAATGATTCTGTAATTTTTTTTTTTTTGAAAAGTAAACTTCATTAAAACAAACCTTCGACCCAAACGGGCAAAAGGCCAAACACCAAACAACACCCCCGACCCAAACAGGCAAATGGCATAAAATTACAACATATACATCGGATATTTACACCAATCCACCCAACTAATACATTTATACGGAGTTCTAGTTCTAACCCACCCATACCCCCTTGATTTTACCTCCCCTAAAATATTTTGCGGGCTTCGTCTAAACTGCTTGAAAACTAATTCATTTCTTCCTCTCCAATTACACCAACATGTTATCATCACCAAACCTTGGATTAAACTCTTTGTTTTCTTACCATGACTCATGAAATTATGTATCTCCATAATGTCTTTGAAGTCGAAAGCGTATATTTGAGGCAATTTACACCAAGCGCTGAATGCCGACCACACCCTCTCCACCACCGAACAAGCAGTAAATAAGTGCTCCACTGTTTCCTCAAATTCTTTGCAAAAAGGGCACATTACCGAAGTGACATTCACATTTCTTCTTCTTAAGTTAACTGTCGTAGCTAATCTATCTAGATTACCTCTCCAGGCCATAATATTGCATTTGATTGGCACCCATTTACATCATTCAAAGTTAGGGAGACGACTTACTCCTCTATCCTCAATGAGAGCCATTTTGACGGCCTTCACCGAGAATCCTTCCTGATTGTCAATGTTCTACCTCCAAAGATCCTCATTATTAGAAAAAAGACATCCTGCTGAGAACCTCCTGACATTCCTGCCATTCCTTAAGCTCAGCGTCCGACTCTGGTTGTCTAGACCAATTCCACCCAAAGCCGCTATTTCCTTGGTTCACATTCCTTCGGTCTGCAACCCTGCATAATTTAGACAATTCCAATCCAAATAAATGTGGCCATCTGTCCATAAAAGGCATATCACCCATCCAAGTGTCCAACCAAAAACGGATCTCTTCCCCATTCCCAACCTTACCCAAGATCAGACTATTAAGACCCTTCACATTAATTTTCAATTTAGAAATCGAATTCACAATATTCTTCCAACACCCCGTAATTTTTCCATTAAGTGGTAAGAAGCTCCTTTGATTGTTTTTACCATGACAAGCTTCCACCACCTTTTTCCATAAATTTCGATTTTCCACTCTATACCTCCACCCCCATTTAAAAAGAAGAGCCAAATTGATCTCTTTAAGTATGTTGATACCCAACCCTCCTTTTGATTTGGGCCAAGTGATCCAATCCCAAGCCACCCAGTTCATTTTGTTATTTTCATTTGAACCAGCCCAAATGAATTTTCTCATTTTTGCTTCAAGAATCTTAATTATTCCAACCGGAACCTTGTATAACAAGAAGTAATAGACAGGAAGACTTTCCAACACAGAATTTATTAGAGTAAGTCTTCCCCCCTATCGAAATAGATTTAGCTTTCCACACCGACAATCTTTTGTCGAATACCTCAATAATCAGAGTCTAATTATTAATTCCATTCATGTTAGCTCCCACTATAATCCCCAAATAAGTGAGTGAAATTTTATCAGAATTACACCCCACCACCTTAGCCATGTCCCTTATCTCACCATCTTCCACTCCCAGCCCATATAAGTTAGATTTATGAAGGTTAATTTTTTAACCCGAACACATTAAAAAATTCTCAGACATCTAGCCACATTTAACACATTAACCCTATCCCAATCCCCCATCAAAAGAGCATCATCCGCATAAAATAAATGAGAGATTTTCGGACCATTGTTAGGCGTTTGAATCCCTTTGAATAAACCTTCATTCCCTGCTTTACAAAAAAAGTTAGAAAGGGCTTCCATAACCAAAAGGAACAAAAACAGAGACAACGGATCTCCTTGCCTAACACCTTTGGAACAGCTAAATTCAAACGTAGGAGACCCATTCACCAGAATCGAGGATCTAGACGAAACCAGAACCCCTTCAACCCATTTACACCATAACCCAGGAAAACCCATTTGTCTCATGATGTCCAAAAGGAACTTCCAGTTAATGTTATATTAAGCATTTTCAAAATCAATTTTTAACAAGAAAGCCTTTGTATTCTCTTTTTAATCCAAGCGATAAGTTCATTTAACATTAAAGGGCTATCGAGAATATACCTTCCTTTAAGAAAAGTCGTCTGATTTTCTGAAATTATGCCCCCGGTCACCTTCTTTAACCGATTTTCTAGAATCTTAGATATAGTTTTGCTAATCACCCCAATCAAATTTATCGGTCTGTAATCCTTTAGTCCCTGTGGATCCTTGTTTTTCGGGATAAGAGTAATGAAGGACGCACTACATTCCTCCGCGATCGACCCTTTACTGTAAAAGGAAGTTAACAAGTCAGAAAAATCTTTTTCAAATAAATGCCAATACCTTTTGATGAATTTGAAGTTGAAACCATCTAGCCCAGGAACTTTGTCTGCCCCACACTCAAAAACCGCATTCTTAATCTCTTCAATTTTGAACGGAGCTATCAAAATAGTCGCATCCTCCCCCGACACCCGCTTAGGATTATGACAAGTAAGCTTAGGCATGTCCTTGATTTTTTCTTTGAAAGCCTTTTTGAAGAAGCCCATAATCTCCTTTTTGATCATAGAAGGTTTAGATGTCCAAACTCTATCAATCATAAGTCCAGGAATATTGTTATTAGCACGCCTACTATACAAACATTATTGATCTCATTTATTACCATGATTCCACATTAAATACAAACATTCTTGATCTTATTTATTACCATCATTCCTCATTAAATACAAACAACCATTTGTAATGACTGAACATCTACATGACCACTTACTCCAGGTCTTGAATATCGAAATTTATCCTCTTAGTTTCTTTAGGAGGTCGTCCAAAGAATTCAAGAGCTCCACACCAAACCACAGATCCAACAACATATATATGATCATATTATACAACAGATAAAGTAAAAATTTACAATTTGATATAGAGAAGAAATGATTACAAAAATATACAGTACCAACACTCAAATATTTTGCTGCCTCTCCTTGACGAATATCTTTATAAGGAATGAAGTTGAAACCGTATTCAACACCTTGCCAATCTCTCACACTTGTAACGGTTGTACATCGATAAAAGTTGATTTTGTAATCATGTGCTACAACTTTGTATTGGTCCTTGTTTTCACCGACACCAAATTTGGAGAGAATAACAACATTATCATCTTGAAGTTTTCCGTAAAAAACAGGTATCAAATGACTCTTAATACCAGCTTGAATCTGAACACCCTGAAGAACATTTAAACAAAGTATTTTTTAGCATACAAACCTACAGACTCTGATAGAAAGGAAAATCAATCATATACATCCTCAATAGCCTACCGTACAAAGCTCAAGAACATTTGAACAATCTGCGTTTTTATGATACAAACCTATAAACCCTAGAAATAGGAAATCAGACATATACATCCCTAGAATCATGTTATACACTAACGGAAAACACAAATACACATTACCTTCTCATCAATCAAGATCAGATTCATTTTAAAACCTTGATTCCATTTTCGGATGATTCACGCCTTCATGTTCCACATGTCATTTATAGGATTTAAATTATCAACAAAACTCAGATTTTTGTTCTCAACTGGTCTTGACATGGTTCTAATTCGGAATCAAATTCAAATTTCAAAATCGGAAATCAGAGAAGATGAGAGTGTGATGAAATATGATGAGGGAAATGTGAAAAAAGACTTATATGAGAAGATTGAATTGGTTAGGAGATGATTGATAGGAGTGAGTGAGTGAGTGACATTCATTAATTGCAAATTACATATTCCCACGTATTTTCAATTTGAATTTGCCGGCAATGAGTTGTTTGTTTATTTTTTGTATTTTAAATAGATTAAATATTAATTAGAAAATTGAAAATATTAAGATTTATGATGCAATAATGACATTAGATAGGCATTGTTGGGCAGCCTATCTAATTGCCACGTCAGCATTGTGATGCAATGCTCATTTCTTCTTTTATTGAAAGTATAGATTTTAGCATGGTAACAGAACGGTTTATTAATTTTAGTACCGTTGGAAACAGTAACACACACTTGAACGATTATTATTTTCATGTCTCCTACCAAATTACATCCCCAAACTAATATATGGAAATAAGCACGTGCTATATAATAATATGTTTTAACTTTACCAAAACTATCCTCAACTATCTCTCTAATGCTTCAAATAATCTTTTCCATCATTATACCACTTCTCTATCTCATTTTCCTTTGGTTAATCACGTCCACTACTTTAATTTAATCTTATACGACTAAACAACGATTACAATTTATAATATATTAAAGAGCATGGTCGGTGAGTCCATGACTCTTATTTGTCAAAAAAACCCTCTCAACTATTATATGTGCTATGCAGACAAAATTCAATTAACAATTGACAATATGACCCCATACTTTCAAACTTCACAAAAAAAGCATTTACATTTTCTAACTTCTCTTTAAAACTTATACTTTTGTCATGCAACCCATTCTACCCTCAAACTTTGCTATTATGTAAAGGTAACCTTCTAACTTTGTAAATGTCACTTTCTCACCCCTTTACGTTTCTAAAATTTTACCATAATACTCATTTGTTACGTTTTTTTTATGGATGTGTCTGTGTAAATTCGAGTTCGTATACGCTTTAACGTAGTTTTTGTTTGAAGATGAGTTGGATCAATGAGAAAAATGTTTTCTTTTACGTACGTTTTAAGTGGACTATGTTTTGACGTAAATTTAATATGTTTTGATTCGACGATATAAATTTGAGTTATTAACGCCAAATCTGGTGGATTGTAGTCTATACGTTATCATTTTGCGTACAGCGCCGCCGCAACGCGCGATGAGTAAAAAAACTAGTGCTATTGGTAATACAACCATCACCACAAACACAAAGTTTATGTTAAAATAAGATTTTTTTTAAAGGATAAGTGAAAATGACAATCAATATTACAGGGTTATACAAAAACTGTGTCAAATTAAATATCTTAAAATTCTATATTTTGGAATATTTTATAAAATAAATACATGATGTATACTAGAAAACGGGATAGGAAATCGGACCTTTTGATTCTCACAGAATACCAAGAACGATTCTTCCAAAATTCGTTAATTCACGAAGAATACTGAAAATTGGGATTTTCACACACAAAACACACACTAGTGAATTGGGAGAGAAAAATGAATGTTCATATATTCTAAAACTGATTTGTTTTCTCCCATTACATCCATATAAATAAAAAGGTAAATTGAAAACGGGCCTCAAAAAACACTTGGGCCAAAAGCTAGAACAAAATAAAAGTCCACCAAAAGCACTAAAAAACATAAAACGATAACTAACTCATAGAAATAAGCGTTTTTGCGCCCGAACAATGACCCAAACTGCCTATGGCGTTTGCAGAAAGATGGGTCTCGCTCACACGATCGTTTCGTCTGGTCGCACGCCCAAAACGGACCCCCCGTAGCCCAAGTTAGAGTCATTTTAGTGAAGCCTCTTTTGTCACACGATTTTGGGCCTCCAAATATAAGATGACCCGATCCTCCATACTTGGGCCCGCATCAATACATGGGTTGGGTTTGAAAGGGTTAACATGTGAAATATATCTTATGAAAATTGGGAAACCTATATACAATAAAATTTATTACCAAGTATATTTTCCTAAATTTAACTAAAACATTTATGGACATATGTCTTAAAAAAGTTATACTTATTGGCAGAAAAGTATAAAAAAGTAAAGAAAACAAGAAAAGCAAAAAGAGCGTATTATTATATTCTAAATAAATTATTTACATTATCATAATGTCTACACAGTTTATTTTTTCTTCTTATACCTTATGGGAAAAAAATGAATTTAATTAAATTAATAATTTTCTTTGTAATGTTTCACCTCATTTGTCAGCTAGTAGATTTTAGAATTCCAGCATTTAAGGATACCTTCATAAAAATATATTATAGTGAAGATCCTGGTAAAACTATCGTTATATTAACTTGCACCATGTGTAGATAAGATTTGGTTATTTTCTCACTTTACCCTCAACACCTTATTTTTATGATAAAATTCGGTATTTTAGTTAGTTGTCACAAGTAATAAAAACTGCTTTCAAATTCTATAGGTTTATACACTTAATATTACGTTATTCTTACACCATTGCTAATTCACTAGTTATTTCCAACGAAATATTTCCGGCACTAGTTGTCTTGAACCCACCACACTTTTTGCATTTACTTATCATCAAAAGTTCAAGATCCGCCAATGGTCTACACGTTGGACAAGACGAGTGAGAGTCAAGCCACTTATCAATACATCCGATGTGAAATCCGTGCCCACACTGTGGCAGCACTCGGATCTCGTCTCCATCTACGTACTCCTCCAAACATATTGCACAATTGCCATGCTTCTCTTGCTTAGCCGAATGGTATGCGAACTTCAGGAGCGCCTCTAGGAACTTCTTCTCAATTTCTTTATTGGTTGCGGATGGTTGGGAAGGTGTCCGACTGGCCATCGATCTCCGTTGATGCCAAAAGCAGTAACTTACGGCTACGGCTATCAAACCTACAACACAAACCAGAGCATATAGTAAAGCAGCAACGATAAAGAGAGAATCGTCGACTTTCTCTGGGGATTCGGCCATCGTGGTTGGGTACAGACGAGTCATAGCACATTCAACAACTTTGATTAATGTGTGTTTTTTTTTTTTTTGGGTAAATTGAGAGAGAGTGAATGAGGTGAGAAGATGAAAGGGGCAAGGTGAGGTATATATGGGTGTAGGATGGTAACTTCTCTTCTGATATACAAATTCCCCTTATACCAAACACTTTTTTTTTAACATAAAGTGAGAATGTATAACATTAAAAGCTAACTCTATTTGGTGTTTATTTTTAAATTTAAAAATATAACTTTTCGCCTATAAGTTTGGCACTGCGCTCATCCAAGAAGTGGAAATTCAACACATTTAACCTGTTTTATGGTTTATTTTTATTTTTTTATTAATATATATAAAGGTTTTCAAAGAGAAAGTTATCATAAAATAACTTACTACTTTACTAAGTTATAAACAGCATTTGTTATGACTAGAGACATGTGATTTTCTCATTGATACCAATTTATTTTTTTTAATTAATATCTGTTTTGTGTATAGAATATATTTGTATACACACAGTTTACTCAAAGTGACAGGTTGACCTGTAAAATCGGAAATTCATATATAACAAAACAAAACTGATATCCAAAAACCGGTTTTCCTGACGCTGTCAATCTCCGTCACCGTTTAACCAATTCCGTCTAACCGCTTTTCTCCTCCGCCGGAGCTCCCAACTTGATCTTCAAATCCAGGATTTATTCGATCTATGTGAGTGATCAGATCTCCGATCTACACAATGTTGTTAGATGTATCCTTATCGTTGTGTCATTTTGCTTGTTATGCCAACAGAAATCACAAATCAATCAACTAATTTGTTTGTAACTTACATCGTAGATGCTGTTGTTATATCAATTTGCTTGCGAAATCTGATTCTATAACCTAAATAATCCATGTTTTTATTTAAATGTATGCTCAAAGCTAGTAATCAAGTGTTATAGCAGTAATGATGATTGATATAGATATGTTAAGAGCTTCTTATAGGAGGAGGCATGACATCTGCTATATATTCTGTGTTGTTTTTTTCTTTCGGATTGGATATGTTTTGGGTAAACTGTATTACTTCTTTTCGATACAGCATAGATAACTCATATGCATTTATTTATTTATTGTTAGCAATGAATGTAGTCTCTGAATATGTGACATTCTGGTGCTGTTGATATACTCGATCGGATCATATTAGCGGTCAAGTTTTGACTTCTAATGTGTAACTTTTGATGAACTTTGATAACTACATTGGTGATTTGTGGACTTTTGTCATGTGCAGAATGGCTTCAGAATCTTCCGTAGAATCTCAACCTCTGACTGAAGTCGGTGACGTTAAAACTTCTACATCCACGGTCTCTGACCAAACCAACAGTCATGCAGTTGATTCATCTTCCGTAGAATCTACACCTATTGTATGTATCCTCTTCAGATGAAGTACCAAATTTCCCCAAACCTACAATGCCAGAACAGAACAATTCACAGGCTGGATATACCGGAAAATGGGCCATTGCAAGTGGATTCGGTTTGCATTTGGCTCAAAAGACCCCTGTAGGAAATGAGAATGCTAGCGGCGTGTCTCCTAGCTCTCCGTCAACTGTTCTTCACTCGGTTGGAAAAGGTTTAGTTGACACGTCTATGGGTGCAGTCAAAGCAGTGCATGTTAGGGCTCGCCATATGGTCTCCCAAAATAAACGTACATATCAAGGAGGGTTTGACTTGGATTTGACTTATATCACTGATAATATTATTGCTATGGTGGGATTTCCCGCTGGTGATCTAAGTTCCGGGATTTTTGGATATTTTGAGGTACGCAATCGATAAACTCAACAATCAACGACAAATTTAGACAATTTAGTCTAGGCACCCTATTGTCTTTCTAGTGAATGTCTTAAAGCTACAATGCAGGGATTCTACCGGAATCATATGGAAGAGGTGATCAAGTTTTTTGAAACTCATCATAAGGTAACCTTTTCATTAGGTTGTTAATATCACGAATATTTTCATTGGTTAATAGTCATTCAAAGAAATTTTGGTTAACAAAGTAAAACTCGCTGTTTTACACTGATTAAACTTGCTAAGAAATTGTTAATTATCGAGTAAAATGTCATTTTCGTCCCTGAGGTTTGGCTACTTTTGCGACTTTCGCCCAAAAGTTTGTTTTTTCGCATCTGGATCCAAAAGGTTTAAAATCTTGCCATTTTCCATTTTTTAACGTTAAGTCAAGGCTATTTTCGTCTTTTTACCTATTTAGGTGAGGATGGGGTGGGGAGAAAGTCAACATAGGTGGATCTTTATTTATTATAGTGTTTTTTATTTTAATAAAAAATGTCTAAGAAGACGGAAATGCCCCTCATTTAACGAAAAAAAATGGATGGAGTTAACGAGTCGGATGAAAATGGAAAGATTTTAAACCTTTTGGATCTAGATGCGGAAAAACAAACCTTTGGACAAAATCACAAAAGTGGCCAAACGTCAAGGACGAAAATGGCATTTTACTCTAAATTATCCCATAACCTCCATACGGTTTCATTGTTCAAAACTTGATTTCCAATTTCCTTCTGCAGGATAGATACAAAGTGTATAATCTTTGTTCAGAAAGACTGTATGATGCTTCACTCTTTGCAGGAAAGGTACGCTACTTCTAAGGAATGTTAATCACATGATAACCAAAAATGATCTTTTAGTCAACATATTGATGCAAAAATCACAAGTTTGAACTAGAGCTAATATAAGGGATGCATTTTTACGGTCTAGACAAAGATAAATTATATAAACTAAAACAAAAAACTGATCTTGCAGGTTTTTCATCTGACTGCAGGTTGCTTGTTTCCCATTTAACGATCGATCATAATTGTCCACCGATTAACCTAATACCGTCATTCTGTCAAAGTGCTTATTCATGGTTAAAGAGTGATATTCTTAACGTGGTGGTTGTTCATTGTAAAGCTGGTAAAGCAAGGACTGGTTTAATGATTTGTAGCCTTCTTTTATTTTTAAAAGTAAGTTTTTATCATCACCGCATATCTTTAACTGATGCTGTTGTCATTTGTGATGCTTTAATAATATTGTTTTGCAGTTTTTTCCCGACAGCACATGACATGAGTGCATCGATTACTATAACCAAAGAAGATGTGTAGATGGGAAGGGATTGATACTTCCAAGCCAAATTGTCGGTTATTTACTACAACAGAACTCATATATTGCTTGTTTAAATTTCATGAGAAAGTTAACTAATTTAAATTACTTCATTTTCTAGCGGTATGTGAAATACTTTGAACGCATCTTGGCGGATTTCAACGGTGAAAGTCCACCTGGTCGGAGGTAAACGTCATGATCCTTCTATTGTTGACTGTTGAGTTCTTTCTTTAATAGTAGAGGTGGCAGGATGGGCAGGTTGGGTAACATGTCAAAACTGGTTCAGGTTGAAACGGGTCATTGTTTAATATGGTTGATAGGGACCGGGTTTAGATGGGTTGACCCACAAACTTTTTTGTCCAGCTGTAAACAGAACTTGTGCTAAATAGAAAAAACCATTTCGGAGGTGGTAGGTGAGTAGGTCAAGGTGCACAAGTCGAGTTAAGGCCTCAACCCGAACCGGATTCAAACCGGGTTGGGACTTGGGAGACCAGAGAACCGAATCCTTGGAAACCAATTTGGTTTGGGTTGCGACCAGGTTGGGTTCTCCGACAGTGACGATGAGGACAAACCCGTGTCTGCAAAACAGAGCTCAAGTAACACAATCTCTGGACCAGTGACCACACCACCACCACCACTGCAACAACAGTCTGGGAAGATAGATGCGGATGTAATAACTTCAAGGAAAAACATCCAACAACTTTCCTTAAACAGCAAGCAACAGTCCACATCAGATAACAAACAGTTTGAGAAACCGAAATCAATCCCTAATTTGGATTCTGGTGATATTAAGGCCATTGCTGCTGATGCTTCTGTTTTCTCCTTCGGAGACGATGAAGAAGATGAAGACTTCTAATTTCTCGTGTTTGTTTTTTAAACTCATTTCAATTTTGTTTTTAGTGCTAACTAAATGTTGACCCCTGTAACCCATTTATGTTATATTATATTTTTTGGTCGAGTTGGTGGGTTGACCCATTTATATTATATTATATTTTTTACAATATGTCATATATTAAAGGGGGTGTGTATTTTATACCATAATTAGAGCTTAAAAAAGTTGACATAAGATTTATAATTTAAAGAGTAAATTACAAGTTGTCCTTTATGTATGTCCAAAATTGCAGGCGCTGCCCTTTGTCTTTAAAATTGATGAGTTTTGTCCTTAATGTTTGCAAATCTTGCACGTTATGTCCTTTAGGCCAAACCCAGTTAGATTTTTTAGTTAAATGAAGGCATGTGCAGAGCACATGAGGGTACATTTGTCTTTCACCGTTATAGGGACTATTGTGTAAAAGAACTTATCTTTAGGGACTATTGGGTAAGTATAAAAAAGATATTTAAAATAAAAAATATATATAAAAACATCATAAAACTCTGCCTTCTCTCTCTAACCCTTGTCTCTCTCTCTAACCTAACATCGCCGACCACCTGAGATGCAGCTGACGGAGATGAAGGTGACGGAGATGCAGGCGACGGAGATGCTGGCCGCCGGAGATGCAGGTGACGGAGATGCAGGGGTAGCAGGGGGCGGTGGAGTTGCAGGTGACGGAAATGATCTCAAACCCTAACATCATCAGCGCATGTAAACTCATCGTCATCTTAATTTCTCTGCAATCGATTATTCCAGTCTTCGCTATTACGCAGGTCTGTTTTCCCCAAATTCTCTTCATCTATCTCAATTAAATCCAATCAATTGTGTAATCAGTTCATGTTGTTTCAAGTTCTAGGGTTAATTTCATATATCTGTGTAATTTTTCAAGTTTTCAATTGTTAATTGATGCTTGTATAGCTGATTATGTGTTTGTTCTAAAGTTTGAGTTTGAATAGGTTGCCTTAGGGTTTTTGTGCTTACTTTTATTCATAATTTGTTGTTTTTGTGATGAGATTTGAAGTACAATTTGATGTTGTTCTTGATTGTATTGTTATGTTTTTTTATTGTTATGTGTATCAATCAGAATCCTCCACCTGATCAGGAATAGATACAAGCAACAGTGAGCAGAGGAGGTGGAGGTGGAGGTGGAGGGTGGTAGTGGCGGTGGAGGGTGGTGGCGGTGGCGGTGGAGGGTGCTGGTGGTGGTGAAGGGTGGTGGTGATGGAGGTTATATATATATAGTTAAAATAATAATAATATTTTAAATTATTTTGTTTTATTTTTTAAATACTATTAAATAAATGAGGTAAAAAGACTAAAATACCATTGAGTGACCAGATTTAACAAAAAAAATTAACTGGGTTTGGCCTAAAGGACATAACGTGCAAGATTTGCAAACATTAAGGACAAAACTCATCAATTTTAAAGACAAAGGGCAGCGCCTGCAATTTTGGACATACATAAAGGACAAAACTTGTAATTTACTCTAATTTAAATGTAATTGTATTAAAAAAAAAAGAAAAAAATTGGGTTGAACGGGTCGTGTTCGGGTTGAACCCGCCAACACGACCTGTTTAGCACCCCTATGCCCAAGTGAGAACTGCTTTGTTTTGGCCAGCTAAGAAATGCAACCGCTTTTGCAGCCCGAAGATTTTTGGATTCGCGCCCCAACAAAAGGGATTGTGGTATTTGCTCTACCTGGGGAGCGCTGTCTAACAGAGTTAACGGGCGACTTCAAGATCCAATTTCATGATCGCCAAGGAGATTTTTACTGGTTAGTAAAGATAATTTGTTTGTTGTGGACAGTCTAGTTATCTTTTTAACTAATTCGTTAATCTTCTTTGTGTCTTCAGTTGGCTAAACACAACAATGATGGAAAACAGGGTAATTTTGAATGGTTCCGATTTTGACGACTTTGACAAGGTTTGTGTTTACATGACAAAACTCATGACCAGATGCAGATATGAACAAAACAAGTTGACTTACATCGTTTTTTCCATGTTTGACCAACTGTAATTTCAGAGAAGACTGCCGGTTCCCGGATTCAAAGTTGAGATAGTGATGATCGATTATGACGGTACAGTTCCCGAGAAGTACAAAGCTAATGAAAAATCTAACTTAAGCTCCGCTGATTGTTCACCGTCATACAAAGATTCAACCAACTCCAGTCGAAACAAAGCTTCTAGCGACCAAGAAAACGATGACGTATTCTCCGACAGTGACGATGAGGACAAACCCGTGTCTGCAAAACGGAGCTCAAGTAACACAATCTCTGGACCAGTGACCGCACCACCACCACCACTGCAACAACAGTCTGGGAAGATAGATGCGGATGTAATAACATTAAGGAAAAACATCCAACAACTTTCCTTAAACAGCAAGCAACAGTCCACATCAGATAACAAACAGTTTGAGAAACCAAAATCAATCCCTAATTTGGATTCTGGTGATATTAAGGCCATTGCTGCTGATGCTTCTGTTTTTTCCTTCGGAGATGACGAAGAAGACGAAGACTTCTAATTTCTCTTGTTTGTTTTTTAAACTCATTTCAATTTTGTCTTTAGTACTAACTAAATGTTGATTCTATTTGATGATGAAACACTATGAATGTTGTTAAACTTTTGCTTTTGACATCTAATAATTTTGTCTTAAGACTTTGTCTAAAAAAGAAAGAAATACAATAAACTAGTGTAGAAAATGTTACAAGAATAATATCCAAAACTGAAACCCTTAAGAAAGCCGGTGCAGAGACCGATAAACTCGACCCCGAAGACTTCAAATTCCGGATTGTTTTCTTGCTTGAGAAACTATGATCTTGTGTAACATTGATATTTCTTGATCTCGGTCACTTAACTGCTTCTTTAGAGTTTCAATCTGGTTTATATAACCATCACAATTATTACATACAACGATCTCCTTTGGTTCTGGTGTCTCCTCGTCTGTCTTTAACTTCTTGGGCTGAGTTGGAGTCTCGTCTTCAAGTGGCCTCTTATTTGATGCCAACTGGATATTATTATTATCGTCACCATCTTGGACCATCTTCCGAACATACAAATTACCAGCTATGCCTGAATCCAGTTTAAAAGAAACTAACTTCTGCGGTCGCCCAGATGAATCCTGTTTACAAAAGCAGCTAAACATCAAAAACGAGAAATTAAATAACTAAATTGTTGAAGGTAGAATAAGTGTAGCGGCATGCATACTTTAAGCTGGTCACCAACAAGGCCCGCGAAAGCTTCATCAGCCGCATGTTTATCTTTAAAAACCGCAAAAGCGGCATATTTGTCTCCTCCGGCTTTCTTATTTGCCTGCAAGCAAGTTGTTCACACCATCAGCTGATAATAATGATGAATTAAAGCAAAATGGGGATTAAATGATTAATTAACCTTTAACTCAACGGTGAATTCACCAGGAATAATTTCAAGTAATTTTTCTCCAGATACGCAGATTGGTATGCGGTGACAAAGTAACTTCATTGCGTCAGTATCATGTACCTGTAATAATAATAACAATAATTCCAGATTTTAGTCAACGGGGTAGATTTTGCCCGAACACCGCAAACATTTAAAAAAACTCACATTGTTTTGATGAGAAGGAAGAGTGTTGTTATCAACTCCCCCGTCTATTTTGGCAAGTACAAGTTTCATCGCGGCCCGTGCATCCTCCAAACAATTATGTGGAGCACCTTCCTTCCGAAGTTCATACCCTAAAACCGTCTGCCAAAAAACGAGAAAAATAAAATAAATCTGTTATAGGCAATTTAGATAGATGGATCTGAAAATAGAGTTATAATGCTAGTAACCGTGTATTTAAAAGTTTCATATGTTGATCAAAGATCAAAAACCAATATACAATTTAGTGATTTGAGACTTGCCTTACACAAGTCATTTAACGATGGTCGTTTAAAATTGGAACCGCTCCAGTACTTGAAGACGAGAGATGTATCAATTACTCTTGTGTGTTCTACCTTAAGTGCTGCAGTAAAAAAAGGAGCTAATAAATATAGGATAAAAGTTGCATAGGTAACAAAATGGTAAATTTTCACGCGTTGGGTTGACCAAAACACCATATAATTTCAACATTAATCTATTTTTATTAGAACAATTAAAGAGATTTTATGCATTAGTATATGTAACTTCAAACATCAATTAGTTACCATGTAGATCATTATGCAGACTGTGACCAACCAATATGGTTCCTCTTCGCAATTCCTTCATAGATACCTATTAAACATAACTTGTCAATTTATAAATAAAAAAAATAAACAGTTTCAAATCTCAACCCCGAGATTCTCACCTGTATATCTTGTAACGAGCAAGTAACGTGTTCCAGGTCTTTAGCACTAACCCCGGTTATATTCGTTCTATAGTCAACGACCACTTTATCAGGTTTAACAAGTTCATCAAGTTTGACCTACAAAAAGTCATGAACAAACTAATCACAATAACTTCTAATTTTACAAAACTATTCGACGACATGAAATGAGAATACCTTTAGATCACGATCCACTACACAAACCCTAACCAAGGCATCAGTGCCATCTTCACACAGTACCATCTCA